>JAKSZP010019229.1:0-26687 GCA_022478985.1 Massospora cicadina
AAAGTTACTAGAGCACAGCAGATCAGAGCAATAATGACTTAAGTAGAGGAGTGAAACTTGGGGTTAAAAAACCAAACCAAAAATGACGCTGTGAAAAAGAGGGAAAAGGGGTAAGCGTCCCAGGTTGGAGTGAATCTGGGCGAACCAACGGTGCACTAGGCTTAAACTAATTTTTTTGTAATGGAATGGTTAATGTAGCGCAAGACCCCCCAAAAGGGTTCACACAGGATCATTTGGTAAAAAAATAAAACAAAAAAAATTTGGGAAAGTTTATTGTGAAAAGTTGACCAAAAGGAATGTTTAAAAAAACCAAATTCAAACATCACAATTCTGGGTTGTGAAGCGGTCCCACTGATTCCCAATAGGCAAACACTTCCTTCTAAATTATAAAATTTTCCCGCTGCCCCACTTGAGTAATCAATTAAAGTTTACCCTCCCCAAACCATAATTTTGTAAATGGAACGAAACCCCCATTCCTCAATCCCAAATAGAACCATCTTCATTAATTAAATAGCTCATCCAATTTAACGCCTGACCCAAAACGGGGCGGGTTTTGCACCTCACTTTAAGGGGGTGTCTTAATCTCCCATTCCCAGTGTGGCAGTGCGCGGTGTCCAGTTTGCCAGGGAACTAGCCGTTAGTCCCCTTGGGATTAACCCCCAAGGGGGGTGCTGGGCTATAACCACTTAGGCATAAAATAGGTTTTATAAAAAAATCCCCATTGGCCCCGGGGGGGGCACATATAGAATGGGGCTAATCCCCCGGGTTGGAGGATCCGGGGCGGACGGCATGGGGGGTGAGCTGCATGGATTTCCAAGGTGGGGTAATGAAGAGCGAGACCTCCTAAAGAGGTTCGCCTAGGAGTGTTTGGGAATTTCCCAAAAAATTTTAAAAAATAAGTGTGGGGGTTTTTTCAGGAGTTGACCAAAAAGGAATGTTGGACGTGGAAAATTCATTAAGCTTGTGTGGGGGAATTAGGGGGATTCGTGGGCCCAAACACTGACTCACCAATAGGGCAAAACTGCTGTCTGAATTAGGTGATTAGGGCCCAAAACTGACGTCACTCGAGTGATCAACTGAAATTGAATCTGACCGGTCTTTTTTTAAAAATGAAAAGGGGTTTTAAAACCCCCCCATCAATAAAATAATTGAACCATCATACATTTGGTTATTGTTCGTTTTAAACCTGGCTTGTCATCAGGGGCTGGGCGTTTGATGCACCACATGTGCCAACCCCATATTTTGCCCAAACCCAGCGTTGGTTCAGGGTGTTCCTCAGGTCAGAAAGGGCCTGCAACTTCACCCTCTGGGCTCCTGGCGCCCAGCCTTGCCTTTAGGGTTACCCCCTTTATTCTGTTCACTGCTCCAACCAACCTGGGCATTTTGGCTTCACCCAGCGTTGTCAAAGGTGTGCTTGAGGTCATGGAGGGCCTGAAGTTTCCCCTTTTGGGCCTCCTGCCACCCACCCTTTTCCCTTGGTTGGGCCTACTATCTTTCATTTAACTAAATTAGCCATGATCATCAAATCAGACAAAAATTAATCTTCTTATGATAAAAAAGAGGACCTATTTTCAAATTTTGAAATTTTGCACATTCAGTACTCTGCTAGTGTTCCGGGTCAACAGTATAAAACTACTTATCCTTTTTTTTTGCAAGCGCTGACACATTTAATAAAAGTTCACAGCAGCAAACCCCCAACTCAGCATAGCCAACCTTCACCCTCATTTGATTAACTATTTATTAGCCCCCAGATCGGCCCCTTTAAACCCCATCTATTTATCTAAAGGTATATGACCCCCCTTCAGTCTTTTACCGGGTGTAAAACCCAACCCTTCATTCCTCTTTGATACTGGGCTTTTAAAATTGTCTCGATTAATTATTAATCCCCTTAAAAATAAAATTATTCAAATGCCTCCAAGTCAATAAAACATTAATAAAGCCCCTGTAGTGAGCATCATTTTTGAGATTTTGTAACTTGAATATTTTACCCATTGTGACAGTTCAATAATATGGATACTGCTTACCCTTGCCATTTTGCCTTCACTGGCTACTTTTCATTACAAGTTCTGTAGCAATTCTCATACTCTAGGTATAGCCTTCAGCTTCACCCTCAGTTAATTAACTACAAAAATAGGTACAGAGCCCTACGCAGGTGGGAGGCCTGGCTGCATCCTCCAAAGAATCCCAGTTTGTCATCGTTAATTTCCCCTTAGTTCCTCATTGTCAGCTAGCCAGTTAGGTTTCTCCCTGGTGGGTTTCCATGTAGCTTCAGGTATTGGGTGGTAGCGCTGACCACTCTCTAGATGCTTCACCATGAATCTATACCATGGGGACCTTTCGCCTACTTCACAAACTTCCAGGATCAGATCAGCTAAAAATGAGAGAAAGGTATTAAAATGGAGGTATATTATTGGGAATGAGATTTGAGGGTTTTATAGTGATAAGCATATATATGTTACATGCCTCTCTAATTGTCACAGTGATAGAAAACTAATCTCTCTTTTCACCTTACACTGAGGTTTAATTAATCTAGGGTAAGAAAAAAGCAGCAGGTCTAAGCCACAACCTCAACAAAATTGATTATAACTGTCATTGGCATCAATTTCTAGCATTTTTAATATCTTCATCAATGCTTTAAAATCATTTTAATACCCATTAGACTCAATTAAACGCCTATTATCAACTATCTAAAAATAAAAGCTGATTTGTATTATAAACATAATTGCTGGTAAATCCTAATTTAAATGTGATATTAGAAATGAACAATTATCCTTGCCACCATTTACTGGCAAGAACACCACTTTACCCACCACTTTTACAGTATTATCTTAGTATACTTCCTTCCATTCGAGTTCACTTTTGAGCAATTTAATTAGAAAAAGTTTAATTTACCACTGCTATCTGCCACGCCCTTTTACAATATGTCCACAGATCAGCCGCCTGCTGCTCCAATGTGGGGTAGCGGTGCTCCACCACCTAGAATTTTCCGCCCAGTGGGCAAACACGTTTTCATGGGTTCAAATAGCCCGCCATCTTCATCCAGCTGTTTTGTCCCCCCACGGGACTTAGCACTCCACCTGTCACGCATCCACCCTTCTTGCCCCCATATTCTCTCCCTCCCTCAATCCACAATCCGATTTTTCCTCTGAGTTGAATATGGGCATTTATTCCCATATGATGACAAGGCAATTATTGAATTGGCTACCGCTGCATTTGCGCCAGATGGCTTTATCAATTATGCCCTTTTAAGGGGTATTTCAATACTGGATTCAGATGGGAGGAGGCTGCTGCAGCAGTGCTTCTACTCACCTTATTATTAAAAATACTCCCATCCCTACTACCTAAACTCGCCCTGCTAAAGGCACCACAATGGTGGTGTCCTTTGCATCCCTCCATTCACATCTCCCACCACAAGCTTTGTACAATCAGTTGATGATGGGGCTTATGACGTATGGCTCTCAGCCCAACCTCATCTTCACTGTTCCCTCCGGTGCAGAGCACCTTGCTGCCCTCATGCAACTGCATTACTATCTCACACCATCCTGCCATAGCCCACCAAATCCCCCCACGCTTGTATTGCAGCAGTGTCTGAGTACTTTTTTTGGGCTCAGGTGGATAATGATCACCAAAATTCATCCCTCTTTTTGGACTCAGCCATTCCAAAAAAATCACACTCAAGGCACTTCCTCTGATGCAGCTCTGAGCCACATTCAACGGGTTCCAAATGGGCGTTCTGCTGTCCCTCCCAATCAATTATCTAGTTTTTGGGCCAGAGTGAGATTTCGGCCCCCAACAACTCAACTACCCACATTCACCCACCCAAATCTCACCAATAAGAGCCAGGTTTGGATCACCATTTGCTCCCAAGCTGGCATTCAACTATTACCCACCCTTTTATTCATCCACTATTCTCATGAACCAAAATACATGGGACCTATTGGTTGAGGTGGACAAATCAGGTAAAGTTATCTTGAGTGAGCAAACCAGTCAACTCTCATTCAGTTCAATTATGGTCAGGCTGAATTTTTCCTTGCTGATTTTGACAATACCCCACCCCCTCAAACGTTTCACTCCTAAACCTAATGCCACCCCTACAAAGTGACCACAAGCTCGCCTTAGCTGCGGTGGCCTCTCCCATTGCCCAAACCTACACAAAGCAGTGGTCAAATCAGCGGCTCAATACAAATAAGGGCTGCCACACTCTACCTCCCCCAATTTCCCTGAATCTCCATGTAAAGATATCTCAAAATTATTTGACAATGTCAAAGCCACTATCATGCATGTTGCTAAACTAGCAGAATTTAACCCACCTGCTAAAATCATCCACCAGAGTATCTCAAATTTTTACCAACTCCCTGAAGCCTATATTCAAGCTGAACTTCACTTAGCGTAATTTGTTGAAGCAGTCTACCATGTTAATCTTGATGAAGAGGTGGAGAACTCATACTGTACCACCATCCACCCACACTAAGCTGATGCCCTAACGTTCTGGCTCTCCTCCTTAATCCATTTCTTCAACCAACATAACATAATCATTACAAACTCATCTGCGGACAAACCGCCCAACCCCCTCACCTTCAGCCATGGTGGGTTAGCAGTATCTTCTCCCCACCTCGCTTGTTGTTTTTGCTTTGTCTTCCTGGTTGTTCTTTTGATCAGGTTATTTTGTTTTATTTTGAGTTTCAGTACTGTCCGTCCCCTGGTTGGCGTACCTCAAATAAATCAGCAATTACTGGCAATTACATAAATGCTCAAAAGCTCATAAGGGTTTGTCCCAAAAGTATGAATTTGGTTGAACCTAGAATTAGCTCAGAACATATAATAAGACTTAAATATATCAAAGCTAAGTAAATTAGTCAGCAAACATTTATTAATTTGAACAATATTTTATAATTCACAGAAAAAATCATACAAGTCAAACCCTTCAACTTTATAAATCTATTGGTAGCAGTGCTGATTAATTAACATAAATTTTGGAACCAAAAAACCATAGTCTGGTTAAAGTCCCACCTATCCTAAGTCATATATGTTGAAAGTCATGAAGACCTGAGTATCACCCTGGATGAATGCTGAGTAGCTGCTATCTCCCTCCCCTCATCACTAAGGCTCACAAGTAAAAATGAGTATTCTAGTTGGAAACCATCCTTAAAACAACCAGTTTTTATATATAAAACATTTGAGCAGATCTTTAGTAAAGTAAGGGCTTCCCTTGGGGAAGCAATATGGCTAGATAGAAAAATACAAATAAGGTACTTGAGAAGAAAGTAAACATTAAATCAAACCCCTTTTTCTACCTCAGGATCATGCTAAAGGTTTAGCTGAAAAATCTTGTAAAAAAAGATAGTATTTGAAAAACCTAAATACATTTCAAATAACTCAAAACCATCTGAAACTGCAAAATCAGACCCAAAGACCAAATTTCTCTAAGGACCCTTGGACCCTAATGATGTGTATGAGTCAATGAGTTAACTGTCCCCTAGGAGGATCTCAATAACTATTTTAAATAATCTAGATCTTTTCAAGAGCCTCCTAACTGTTCCTCACTAATAGGATGATGACGCTCCAAGAAAAACTAGGCCTCTATCAAGGGCCTTCAGAACCCTCATATCAAATTTGCCACATGGTTTCACTTCCCCAATTACTAGTACAGCTTTCTCATAAGAAAGAGGAAAAGGAGATATGAAAGGGGACTTACTAAATCTATCTAAAAAGTGTCAAGCTCGGGACTTCTAACATCCCCTATAAAAATTCTACACAAAAATCTCATTTTTGGACTAGTAAAGGGTACAACTTAGAAGTGGTGTATTCAGATTGTTTTTTTCACTTGATCCCACTTTCAAGCAAAAGATAATAAAAGCAAGTTTAAAACTGCTGACTGGCCATGACCATTTTTACATTGATAACCTCAGATCCGCCTTCTGCTCCAGTGTGAGGCAGCGGTGATCCACCACCTAGCGTTTTCCGCCCTGTAGGAAAACGTGCTTGGAAGGCTCAAATAGTCTGCCACACTCTTCTGGCCAGTTTGTACCTCCACAGGACTTATCGCTTCACATTGCA
This sequence comes from Massospora cicadina, assembly GCA_022478985.1. NCBI lineage: Eukaryota > Fungi > Entomophthoromycota > Entomophthoromycetes > Entomophthorales > Entomophthoraceae > Massospora > Massospora cicadina. The sequence continues at coordinate 6,058 of JAKSZP010019229.1, forward strand.
TGAATACACCTCTCTCGCCCCCACCCACTTGCCCTCCCTTGATTTACAATCCAATTATACCTCTGGGTTGACTATGGGCGTTTATTTCCATATGCTGACAAAACAATAATTGAAATAGCCGCCGCTGCCTTTGCACCAGCTGGCTTTATTGATTTACGCCCTTTAAGGTCTATTTTGACATCAGCTTCCAAATGGAGGAGGACGCTGCAGCGGTGAATTTGGCTTTTCCAATTTATAAAAATACTCACATTCCTACTACTTGTACTCGCTTCCCCTCTGACACCACTCTGGTGGTGTCATTTGCAAACCTCCATTCTCACCTCCCACACCAAATTTTGTATGAACGGTTGATATCAGGGCTTTTATCTTATGGTAAACAACCCAACCTCATCTTTACTGTTCCCTCTGGTTCAGAGCGCCTTGCTGCCCCTTACGCCACTGCCACCATCATCTCACACCACTCTGCCATTTCCCAACAAATCCTCCACATGCTTACATCACTGCAGCGCTGGAGCTTTTCTTTAAGGCTTGTGTCAACACCATTTGACAGATTTGCCCCCTCTGTTTTGGGTTAAACCATTCCAAAAATTTCTGCCCCATGTTGCTGCATCTGTTACTATCTCTTAATCCTTTTCAGCAGCGTTTTAATGGGGTGTTTTGTTGGCCCTCCCACCCAACACACTTGCTCACTGGGCCAGAGAGAGAAATCTGCCCCCACCAAAACCTCCAGCCACACTCACCCTCCTGAATCCATTTAACCAATCAGAAACAGGCTTGGACCACTGTTCTCCACCAAGCATCTCAATTCACCTACTATCACCCACCCTATTTCATCTTTCGTATTCTTGTGAACCAAACTCCTTGGTCCCTATTGGATGAGGTTGACTAATCAGGTGAGATTGTCAATAAGGGAGTTGTTAAGGCAAAAAGTTTAATATGGGTATGACTGGGATGAATTTTTTACCTCTGATTTTGACAAACCTATCCCCCCCAGACGTTATGCTGCTATACCAAATGATATCTCCTTTATAAATTGACCACCAGCTTGCCTTACCAGCGGTGGCTTCCCCCATTGTCACCAACTCCACATTGCAGTTGTGAAGTCTTTTGAGGAATTCCATAATGCGCTGAGCACAGTTAACTTCCTCCCTAATTTCCCTGAAAACGTGTGGGATGAAATCAACAAATTGGGTGACGCCACCATCAACTCTACCATGCATGTTGCTGAACTGGTGACATCTACCCCAAACACTATGATCATTAGGCATAAAATTGCCAGTTTTATCCTATTTCCTGATGCCTGCCTTGAGGCTGAACATCATGTGGTGGAATTAATTGAAGCTATCATCAATGCTGATATTGAGCATATCAATAATTTGTCCTATACATTGACCCCCACCAAATTGACGCCCTGACGCCCTTGCTCTCAGCCTTAATCCATTCTACAACACTAGTACACCTTTTGTGGTTGTTGCACCTGCGGATGAGCTTCCCAACGCCCTTCCCTCTGCCATGGTGGGTTAGTGGTCCTCTGCTCCCTGCCTGGTTGAAGGTTTTGTTTTGTTGTTTTAATGGTTCCATTTTGTTTCAAGCTTGGTGTTTGCTCTTTGATTATCAGTGTTTTCTGTCTACTGGTCAGTGTACCTCACATAAAATTTTAAATTTTTTAAAATTTAAAATTTAAAATTTAAAATTTAGAAGTGGTGTATTCAGCTGCTCCATCTGTTACTGTATAAGAACAATATGCAAGACTTGACTCCATTGATACTAGAATTAATAAGAAGTAGGACCAAAACTTTTCTTTCTCATTTCAATCACTTTTGCAACCTATCAATTCAAGACTGAATCTAGTTTGATAATCTCACAGAGAAGATTAGTCTGCGCCCATGTCAGGGAGCAGTTGGGAAAGTAAGGTAAGAGGAGCAGGTGGAAGACCTGAGGCCTCCAACGTTCAAAAACGCCCTGGAGAAACTGGCGGAATAGACAAAAATTTTAAAAAACCGGCGGTCACTATTTCCCCAGAGATACTCTCATGGCAAGCATGATGCAACCAGTACATCAACACGCCACACTCATAGCCACTTTTGTCGGTGGAATTCAGAGTCCGCGTGTTTCTAGACATCCAACAAACAGCCTTATGGGAAAAATTTTGTGAAGATGTGCACACAATTTTCCTGACCGCGGTGTATGTCGCACCTCACTCCATGTCACGTGGTTGGCTGGACCTAGGTTTCAAAAGCAAAGAGGCAGCAGACGAGGCTTCAGCGGTGTGCATAGTGGTTGACCTCCCTGAAGGGCAATGGGTTGTCAAAACCAAATGCACCAGATGGACAAAATCAAACCAAATTTTCCTCACGTTTGACTTTTAGCCTACTACGGTAAAACGTGACATTTTGGAACAACACCTGAAAGATGGTCTCACCATATATGGCGAAATACAATCTTTTAAAATGCAACGCTTCACGCTGATGCCACACCTGTGCACCGGCAAAGCCATCGCAGTCCTGACCCCAACTGAGGAGATCACAAAGGACCTAACCCAGATCCCACATTCCACTTTTATTGATATCGCAGGGCATACCACCCACCCATTCTGGGTGACTGTGGACAGCGCGCCCCCCATTTGCACCCACTGTGATGTGTTCAGCCATAAGGTGCATGCATGCCCCACCAAGGAGGGCGTCACATTCTAAGAGCACCCCTCAGCGGCCATGGCCAGCGGAGAGGCGCACTATGAACCAACTGCAAGCACCAAAGAGGCTTTCCCGTGGGGAGCACAAGGCTGCTACCTACTGGTAAAGCCTATTTCCCCGCAAGAGTGGAAGAAGGCCAAGCAGGCCCGCAGGGCCGCGGCCAAGGAAGCGGCCAAAGCCACCACCGCTATCCCACACTCACAACGCCAGGAGGACATGGAAACCTTTGCGGTGGAAGCAACTTGGAAATCCATCAACCAATCAGATTGGGAAGCCTATGCCGAGTGGGCCACACAATCTGAGGATCTGATGGGGGATTTGATTTCACCCAATCGTTGCACCCAAGCTCCAGTAGAAACCAACTTGGGACCCATCCCAACTTAAAATTTTTTTTCAACCTGCTCAACGGTGCACCAAACTCATCCGCACCACAAAAAATTCGTCCGACGTTGGGAAAACAAAAAGCAAAGGCTAAAGCCAATGCAACTCTTTCCACAAAAATTAACAAAAACCCCATTAGCGTAGCTGCTAACACCCACACTGCTGTGAAGGCCCATGGGAATCTAGAGGAGGCTGGTGGGCCCAGGTGCCCACCCCCTCATACCTAAGGTGTGATGGGGGAAACCTTCACTTTAGGGACATTGAATATTGCCGGACTCAAGGCCTCCCTGTCCCAGGCTAGGAAACTGAGTTTTTTACAACACAATTTACCCGTGGATATCCTGGCCATCCAGGAGTCCCACTGTCCATGAGGTTCCGAGGAAGCTAGGAAAACAATGCTCCTCCCATCCCTATCCTTTTGGTCAAAGCACTGTGGGGTGTTAATTTAGAAAAAAAAATTTCAAATTTCTATCCCAGAAACATTTCTAAATGGCTGAGTGCTTGTTGTCACTTTCTTGTGGGCAGATGTAGCGCATGCAATCGTCAACATATATGCCCCAAATGGTGCACGCGAGCATCAGGAATTTTTCTCATTGGTCAAATCCCTCCCGCTACCCCCAGACTCTTTCCTAGTCGTCGACATGAACTGTTGGCTAAACACACCAACGGACTGGTGGCCTTCCTCACCCCATGCCCCCCAGGGTCACGTAGAACTGCGCGTTCTAAAGGCCACCCTTGGGTTAATGGATGCGCTGCCACGACATGCCCCGCTGCTCAAAAACATGATGCGCCCCCACGTCCACAACGGCCAATTAAGGTCCATGACCCACATTGACTTTATCCTAACATCGGCGAAATTCCAACCCCACATCTCCCACCTCAAAACAACAAAAATGGAATTCTCTGACCATCGACTGGTCTTGCTAACCTACCACCTACCTGTCACAGCTGCTAAGGCCCCACATTGGTGCAAAATCTGCCCCTCTGAGCTCGCATCACCAGGATTTTCCACGTGGATGGAAGCGGCAACTTTGGCAAAAAAGTTTGTTGCACCATTTTGCGTGGACCCCATTTCCACATGGGCAATGTTTCAAAGATGACACCATCCGCCACTTTCGCCATCTCTCCTCCAGACGCTCATGAGCCACATCAGCGGTCATTTCGTGCACTCTGGCAGAGTTTGCACACCTGGAGTCCAATATCCCAGCTACAGGATACAGCCCTGCATGGGGCCAGAAGTGGGAAGAAGCAGCTGCCCACCTCAACGTGCTAGAAAGGCAACACAAACATCAGGTTTGTGTTCAGTACAGGGCCGCACGCATCACAAAAGGTGACAAGTGCACCACACATTTCTTTGAAAAAAATTTGCACCATGCCAGAGTGTGGCCTGCACACAGGTGCAAAGATCGGATGATTCCATTGTGGATACACCAGCTGAAGTGGCAATCAAAACACAAAAGTATTACTCTGAGTTGTACCAATCTGATACAATTCAGCCAGCTGAAGTGGCAGAATTTCTCGACTGAGCCCACATCTGCACCATTTTCTGATACCCAGAAATAATGAATTTGATTACTCCGACCGAATTATGGACAGCCATTCGCAGGGCACAAAACTGAAAATGCCCAAGCCCAGATGGCATTCCATATGAGTTCTACAAAAAGTATTTCAAATATATATCGCCATTGCTGCTCGCCTCAATTATCCAAAGCCTGTTGGAAATGCGCCTCCTACCAGGAGGACATGAGGCCTTTATTGTCACACTCTTCAAGAAAGGGTATAAGCTAGACTTAGCCAATTAGCGCCCCATTTCTCTAACAAACACAGACACTAAAATTTTAACAAAAATCATGGCTAACCGTTTAGGGACTGTAGCATCTGCCACCATCTCCCCAGAACTATTAGGTTTTATACCCAGAAGGTCAATATGGGATAACGTGCACTCTGTGGTCAATGTATGTCAATCCACAGCCTCTGGGGCACTTGTATTCTTGGACCAACATAAGGCCTATGATAGAGTAAACTAGGAATACCTCAGGGCCTGCCTCCACCAATTCCGCCTACCCCCTCGCTTCATCAACTGGGTGATGCTGCTCACGGAATCTGCAACAATGGCAGTACGTGGCCCTGGCTTCCTAACGGAAGTAGTCCACCCCCAAAGGGGCTTGCAACAAGGGGAGCCCCTCAGCCCACTCTTATACAACTTCAGCCTTGACCCACTACTGCGAAATGTGAATGCCCAACTCACTGGGGTCCATGTGCCAGGTTAAGCCCCAGTCAAGATAATGGCGTTTTCAGATGACTGTGATTGAGGTGTCTAATAATTAAGATGCACGCGCGCTTGAAGCTCTCATCCAGGAGTATTCCCGGGTAAGCAATGTGGCACTGAACGCTTCCAAAACCGAAATCATCCTCCTTGGTCGGTTTCAGAACTGCTGGACCCCAGCAATTAGTTCCCAACCTGGCCCATCTGTTCGCCAACATCCTCGTCCTACTAACTCAACGCACACCGCCCCACTGGTGCTCCCCTTTGTGCCACGTCCTACCATAGGACCAGTACGCCATCTGGGCGTGTGGATGGAGGCAGGCGGATATGCGTCAGCAGTAATGGAGTGCCACATTCTGGACAACGTGATGAAGCGAATCGCCTCTCTCAGAGCCCACCCTACTTCCCTTACTGGCAGGGTTGTTTTAGCCAACTCTATGCTCCTCTCCAAAGTCTTGTTCAGAGCCCATGCCATCCCCTTCTCCTCAAGCTTCTTCAAATCCTTGCATGCCTTGCTGCAAAAATGGCTTTGGTCAGGCCACCCTCCACCAGTACGGCTAGAGGTCATGTTTGGCCCTCATCATCATGGTGGCATGGGCCTGCTTAACTTCAAAGCCCATGCTGCCAAGATCCTGGGCACCTGGATAGCGGCCGTCACCTCCCCTACACTCCCCTCCCAACACTGGTCCCGCGCAGCCTGCTCCAACTTCTCCCGCGCCTTGGGCCTCAACAATCCATCGAACCCCCACTCCCTGATGAAATACCTCACATCACACACATCGGCCACAGGTTCTCATGGGACTAAAACCCACTACAAAAGAATCCTACTCTCCATGCGGAGCACTGAGTGGAGAATTTGTATTAGCGGACATACAACCCAAAGAGGCCGCCCCTCTCCTCAGTTCACACAAGAGGTACAGGGGCTACCCATTCATGATGGCGTGATCCACATTTGGCCCCATGTCCTATCCAGGGTGGACTACATGGACATGATGGACATCCCTTACTCCATTGAGACCCAAAAAACTATCTGGAAATACGTACACCATCCTCTGTTGCAGCCTCAAGTATGCTCCCATGTGTGGCGCTGCCTGAGGCGGGTGTATCGTACAGCTGAGCGCTCTAACGCTTTACACTCATCCTGTGTCGTGTGAGGCCAGTATGGAACGCTGTTCCACCGCCTGGAGAAGTGCCCTACCTCTAAAGTGATATGGCGCGAAGTTCAACGTCTGCTGGGCCAGGATCAAACGCATCCCTTCAGTCTGTCAAGAGATATGTTTGCTCTATAAATGGCCTCCTCTCTTCCACCCTCCCTCCATGCTTTGATGGTTGCAATTGCCATGTGGACCATCCACACGATTGTCTTATATGCCATCGCAGGCTCCACCCCCACCCTCCCAGAAGCTGTCTACAGATTCTGGTCTCATTTGGTGGACCACTTTCAAGCATGGATGTTTGGATACCTCCCACTGCGTCGCCGACAGCTGGTCTCCTCCTGGTTCCCAGTTTGGTTCATCAATTCTGACCCCTTCCTCCACACGTGTTCAGTTGTGGCTACGGCCCCTCCACACGTTCCCTCCCCCTCCCATAAGTGGCGTTCCCGCTGGTAACAAGATATAGCATCGCTTCTAAGGGGTGCCTTCCCTGGTACTAAGTTTTGTCTCTTCTGAGTCATATTCAGAAGTGTCCATCCCATAGTCGGCCTTCCCCGCAGTAAATTAAATAAGAAGTAGGACCATTGTAGCCCTACTTGGCGAAAATTGACTTGGAATAATAAAGATTAATTGTTTATATGGTAATTTAAACTCTATATTAGCAAAATTATAAAAGTAACTAAGCCCTATTATTAACAAGGACTTTGAGTTCTCAAGTAAAATGCTGTGGATTAGTTAGGGTAGTCCTAATCATTGAGATTCCATCTTTTTTCCCTAGAATCTTTCTGAGATTACACAAATTTCAGAGCCTTGATTAACGCATCTGGGCTGTTTTTACTCATTTAAAGTGTGTTTAAATACTTTAACAACTAAAATATTTGGATATTTTAAAAAAGGTTTCATCTGGCTTATTCACTGTTGAAAAGAGTCTGAAGGTTTTAAGCCTATATTTTGTGAGGTTTGTTTGGAAGCATACTTCTAGTCGTCCTAATTCCCTAATTTGAGACTTCTATTTATCACAAAGTATGCTTAATTTTGCTTAAAGTAAAATTAAAGGAGATAAAGACTACTTAGGGTTTGGAGTTTAGTGTTGGTTTGGCTTTTAGGAGATTAGGGTGTGGGCGGCAGCTGCCCAATGCCTGTACAATGTGTTCCCCAATTATCAATCTTTTTATAAGGCAAAGCTCTCCAGTTTGTATCTCCTTTGGTTCAGAGGGGTATTGTTCTAATTAGCTGAATGGCAGCAGCCTGGGTCATTACACCCACGCTAATATCTTAGTTGTTCCTACCTTAAGTCTATTATTGATTCACTAAATGACCCCATTTTTATTTAAATCACCCTTACTAGTTGTTTTTTAAAGATAACTAGACCACTTATTCCATATATAAAAATAAAATTCAAGACATAGCCAATATTATGGTTTTTAGTTATATTCATGTTTATATGAAAGAAAATTACATATAATTGATTTTTTGTATCCACCTCTTACAAAATTACAAATCCTGAAATATCTAAGGTAAGGTCTATAGAGGTCCCACAATCATTAGCGCAGATGTCACTATAGCTTTGTCCCAAATTTCTGCGCTATTATTAGCCATGGGCGGCATCTCAAAAGAGATTCCAATTAAAAAGCAACCACACTAAACTCTGGACAACTCACAGTTGCTATATAAACAAGCTTTACAAATTCATTCAAAGTTTGTAAATGACAAGAGCATCTTTGATTATTTTTAATGATCCTCAATTAACTTTTATGACAAAGAAGCCAGGTTGATAACCAGCTCAAGGACACTCAAGGTGCAATTCCTAACTCATCCAAAAATCATGAAACTAAATACTTTTACATGTGAAAACATTTTTATAAAGCCTACCTACGCTCCATGTACTTTTCAAAAGCGTTATAGGAGTTTTGGATAAAGATGGTTCAGGTCTTGAATTTAAATTAAGTGACAGAACTATGTTTCTCAATTAGTACTTTCACTATCTTAATCCTGAAAGTTCATAATTTGAAGTTGTTAGAATGGCAGTACCTTTATGAACTATAAATTATATTGTGTGTACTCAGATAATCATGTAGGACACCTAGTCTTACCTTTGTACGTCGCTTCTCTAAAATTATTTATAAATGCAAGAAGATGACTTATGTAGGCACTCACTTCATAAATCTTCACATGATTTAGGGTTAAATTAGTTAATAGATACTGTAACAAATGGGTTTTCACATATATTCCATAGGAAAATTGGGAAGTAAGAGCCTCATAGCTGACTCTACTGGGGACCAGCCTGCCAGAGCCAATCCCCAAACCTATCACCCGAGTTTCTTCATTGCCACGCACCCTCAGATCACTGTCCACATGCTGTAGGATGGTTTTGAGATCCACGCTAACGCCACACCAAGCTCACTAGTGGAGCCCATATCTTTGAACTGATTATATTACTTGAAATGAAATTCTTTTTTATGCAAGCAAATCTTTATTTTTTGGGGTTTTTCTAGAAGACTCAACTGGCCACTCAGGACAGCATATCCCAAATAAATAGTACTTTGCTTATATTAAATAAGCTTTCTCCTACGCCAAGCTCTCTGAACTGTTCAGCACATCTTGGGCGAAGATTCCATACCCCACTGAATCATCGTCCATGCCACTCATAAGTCCAACGTCATATCAACTTGGATGCATTTCAGCTACAGACAGTTGAGTTTCCCTTGCTCTGATTCCCTCTCATTTGGTTTCCTTCCTATTAATTCCATATTTGGATCCAGTACTGACTGATCCAAAGCAATGTAAAGATCAGGTGCCGCCTGATCCATTACAGATACCGTCATGAGGTGAATTCTGCTATGCATGATACAAACTGTTATGTATGAGAGTGCTAAAAGATGTTTGTGCTATTAAGAGGAGTGCCTAATCAACCTTGAGCTACATGATGGCGCCCTAATAGTGGGAGTCTAAGTATTGTAAATAGAACATGTGTTATAGATTTCTTGCAGTGGTAAAAGAGAAGTAATGTTGTTCCTAGTATGGATTGAACTATCATTTTTAACAATATGAATAGAGGTCTCCACCTTAGTTTCTTCTTCAATTGCAGTTGACTTTTAGCCTTTTTCCATCAATTACAATTTATAGTAGCAGCATTTAATAATTAAAGAAAACAAAGTAACTAGAAACTATGGGCTTTGATAGACCTTTTTATAAAAAATACTCAGATAATTAACTCAACACCCTACTATTAGCAGGGTGCTGGGTTTTTTGGGTGAGCAGGTGGGGGTGAGATTAGACTTAAATAAAGTCTAAAAGTGGAATAATTATTAGTCTTTAATATTATGGAAAGGGATTTGAATAGCCAGCATTAATAAATAGATAACAATTTGAATTTGACTGATTGTCTCACTTGAGGAGAGTTCAATCCCTGTTCCGACCATTGGATCTTACCTCAGCACTTTCTGAACATGTTACCTTGTTCAAATCCCATTGGATACCTTTCCCATTAAATTAAAGCCTTAATCAGGATTTGTTTGATGGTATACTTCCACCTGAGTTTACCTCAGGTGTTGAATTTTAACAAGTGAGGATGCCCCCATTGGACCCTCTGTTTGGGAAGGAGTTTGGGTTGGCAGCATTACCTTTAGGAATATTCTTAAATTTATGAAAAACACTTTATAATCTTCTTCACATATTGATCTGCTGATTTGGATAATTAAGGGATTTTAAATGGGGATTAGCTTTAGGATTGTGTGAGATACACGAGGGGAGCTGCAGCTACTCATCTCTCATCCAACGTATGAATAAGATCAACAAGTTGGGTTAATGGCAGAGCCTTTGGTTTAATTACTTTTTTGTTCTAAAGGGAGCAAGGTTTTATCCAGCTTGATAGCTGGAGCTTGAGACCTTACACAAAACTCTATCAAGTGCTGGCCAAAACTTCTATTAATGAATACTACTGATACAGAAACAAGCCTCATATAATGCTTCAGTTCAAGTTGGTTTTGTAACAGATTCTGTATAATTGATTATTATTTTCAAAAAACTCTTGTTCTTAGCACCAATAATTCAATTGTTATATAAAAGCAGGTGGTATAATTAATATTTTAGTGCATGCACTATATCTAAAAAAGAATATCCACTTAGTAAAAATTTTCACTGACTGACGTACCTATGTACTGACTGACTGACATCTGAAATCTTAGAGTCTGATAAGGTCAATCTATTTGGGTGAGTGGGTGAGAATTGGCGAATCTTATTGAATCTGAAATTATCGAGCCTGATGGGTTCAATCTATTTGGGTGAGTGGGTGAGAATTGGCGAATATTATCTAATAGTTCACCAAATTGCTCACCTGAAACTCAACAAAAATCAGTATTAGAGTTTATGTAGATTAAGTAGTTAGGATAATCAGCTCACCAGCCACAAGGGCAACAGCAAAGCTGTTAGTCTGAGTGGATCAAGAGTAGTGATGGCACTTCCTGTAGGCTGCAATGTGAGCTTATCTGATAAACTTTGATACTGTAGCAAAGCATGGGCAGCTGGATGTTAGGTTTATATATTTTAAAAACCTGCCTAATTTGGTTCACCTGATTAATAAAATACTTTTGGCAAGTTGAGTAGAAGTTGATTTATTAGTATGGAAGATATGTCACATACTCATTGACTTTAAGTATAAAGAGATGTTTCAGGTAGCAATTTGGTGTTATTTGATTGATTCAATAATTTTTTATTTGGACAAATGGTTGATGGCTTTTGATCAAATCGGTAGGAAAGTTTAGTTCTGAGGATGATTAGTTATGGGTTGTTTTATAAAAGTTAAGTTAGATTTAGCTGAGTGGTTGGTGATTTTTGGTTGATTGGATTGAGAAATTAGATTTAGCTGAGTGGTTTTGTTTATCTATAATATAAAATTTAAATCAATACATTTGAATATCTGAGATTCTATAGACACCGTAATAAAGCACAGGTAAATCAGCTAGTCATTAATAAATCTTTTCCCAAGTTTAAATGTAAACCCTAATTTTATGAAGGCATTTTTAGAAAATAAGCCTCTTGCAAAATGTATTGACCTACTAGATATTTACCCAACACTCTACTTTTCTGTTTTTTATTCACTAGTTAAGATGAACTATATTGAAAAACTGTTTACTAAATTAGGTATGATATATATGTTTGAATTCTGAGGATATGATCATCAATATAATCCCTTATAAACCTCAAATAATGTATTATGCTATCACTACTGTTTTATATAGCACATAAAAAATGAAGAACTTAATAATTATACTAGAGACTAGTATATAAGTATTTATTGATTATCTTTGACTTAATTTCTGACACGCTTAGCTTCTCTTACTTGTTGTGCAGTATGATTATACCTTTAGCATATGAAATTGAATCAAAATATAAGCCTGAGATATACTGGAGAGGATGGAGCCTGTGCAGGGGTGGACCTAGTTCTAGGTTGCTCCACGTCAAGTCATGGGCTCCTATTGAGAAACAGCAATTTAGTCCCTTTGTTTAATATTAATAATAAAGAAACAAAATAAACTAATTTATCTGGATATGAAACCTTAGCAAAGTTGACTCCACCTAGGGGTTCTTGTTGACATATTAATTTCTTAAAATAATAGACTCCTTGGGTTGTGACATGGGTAAATTGTAGTGAGTTGACCAAGATGATTACTTTTTTGTTTAAAATATTAGAATATTTTATTAAATTTATAACTTTGTAATTTTATGATGGATCAAAGTTAATATTGGATTTTAATATAAAGTGGTAAGCGTTATAAGGAGTTATTATAGATTTATTTATCAATAGTAATAGTAAAATGAAAAAATTTTGTATTGTTATTAAACGCTTTAGATAGACATTAGCCACAATATGTGTTTTTAACGGTTTTATTTTTAAAAATAAAAATCAATAGAAAATACTCTAATAATTCCTATACGTGTATCTTTATAGATATTTAATGATTGATAGTAAGGGTTAATCTTTATATTTATTTGGGGAAGGCTGACCAGGGGACAAGCACTTCCAATAAATGTGGGTAAACTAATGAAATTTGATAAAGAGAGACACCCCAGAGGGTTCAAGGCCCCTCTTGCTGTCTCCAGGATCACCAAGATTAAGATGTAGGTAAGGGGAGTTATGCTGGTTTATTCCTGGATGCAGCATGTGTTAAGGAAAGGATCAACTTTTAGGAACCATATGGGGAACCATGTGTTGATTGTCCTTCTGTTATGGGGGGTCATGTGTCCAAACAGCCATGCTTGGAAGTGTTCCAATATATGGCTGTGGAAGCAATGAATGGCTTCTTGGATTGTTGGCACTGCTCCTTTGAAAGATTCCAGTACCATTGTGTGTATCATCCATAGTGCTATTGCTACTATTAGCTCCCTGAGAGATGGGTGGATAGGAGAGTCCATGTTTATAAAGAACATGTTCCTTGCTAGGCTGAATGGTTGTCCGTTTTCTTGGCGGAAAAGGCGCATGACCTCTTTCCATATTGTCACTGATGTTGGGCATTGTTCTAAGCGTTGTGCTAGGCTTCCATACTGACCACATATTGCACATGAGGTGTGATTGGCGTTTGACCATTCAGCTGTTTGGTATACTCTCCTCATGCACCTCCATACATGTGCTCTTATCCTGGGTTGGAGTAGAGGGTGATGTGTGTATTTCCATACTCTTCTTTGGGTCTTCAGGTTGTAGGGTATGTCCATATGGTCCAGGTAATCTATCGTGGCTATGGTATTTGGGCTTTTGCTTATTATATTGTCTGTGACTATTTGAACATTGATCTCCTGTCTGTGAGTTAGTCTTGGGCGTCCTCGGTGACTGGTTTGTCCATTTATGTGAATCTGCCATGTCGCTCTTCTCATGGCTAGGAGTATTCATTTGAAATGTGCAGGAGTGCCATGTGGTCCTGCAGCTGTAGGATGGGATGCCAGATACTTGATTAATGTGTTCTGGTGCTCTGGGTTTCCTAATTTTTAATGCACGTGTAAAGTTATATCTTGCTGTTCTGGTTCAGTGTATATCTGGAAGATTTGGGCTAGTCACCTGAGCTATCTAAGATCCCAGTATATTGGTTGCTTGCTCTGTGTAATTAGTAAGCCCCATGCCTCAATTCCTTCTAGATCTAAATAGGGTTTCAAGGCGTACAGGGGGGTTATGGTTGGACCATAACCATCCTTGTAATAGGGCATGAACTGTGTTAAAAAAGGATGGTGAGAAAGCGATTGCATGGGCCGTGAACCATATGATTGATAAAATCATAGAGTTGGCTACTGTGACCCTTCCTGTTAGGCCTGCTTGATGTCCGTGTAAGGAGGCAATGAGTTTTGTTATTTTGTCCAATAATTGATTTTCCATCATGGAGTTAGCGTAACCCCCTGCTTCCAACCATACTCCCAAGTGACGAACAGGGCCAGCTGTTGGCTTGGTGATGAATGGAAGTTTCAGTGAGGTCGCTGCTAGTTTACGCCTCCTATGTCTTGTCAGTAGTTTTGATGTTGTATTATCTTGTTGCCCTGGGTAGATGGCGCCCAATGGGTCTGATATTTTTCCAGGAGTATAATTTCCGTTTTCTCAAAGTTAAGTGATGCGTTACTTATAGCTGAATAGTCTTGTATTATTTTCTTAATTCTGCAAGCATCCTGATTGTTGGATATGCCCACCACAATCATCAGCGAAGGCCATCATTTTGACTGGTGGTTGGCTTTTGACGTTGATTCCTTTGAGCAGTGTGTTTGTATTTTGGATTAGGGGGTCTAGGCTAAAGTTGTAGAGTAGAGGGCTTAAGGGGCCTCCTTGTTTTAGTCCTCTCTATGGGATAACTGGGTTGGTTAAGAAGCCTGCTCCTCGCACAGCCATGGTTGCAGACTCTGTAAACAACATTACCCAGTTTATAAATTTATTTGGAAGCTTAAATTTTTGAAGGCAGGCCCTAAGTAGGTCCAGTTCACCCTATCATATGCCTTTTGTTGGTCTAAAAAGACAAGGGCTCCAGAGGTTTTGGACTGGCAGACATTTGCAACTGTGTGGATTTTATCCCATATGGATCTTCTTGTAACAAATCCATATCGTGATGGGGATATCGCATCAGTTGCAATTTCTCCTAGTCGTTTAGCCATAATTTTTGTGAAAATTTTTGTATCTGTGTTGGTTAGGGAAATTGGGCGCCAGTTGGATAGGTCTAATTTGTCTCCTTTCTTGAATAAAGTGACCGTGTAGGCTTCTTTGCCTCCAGGTAGGAGGCATGTTTCCATAATACACTTGTTCGTTGAAGCTAGAAGAATGTTAGAGATGTTAGTAAAATATTTTATGCAAAATTCATAGGGAATCCCATCAGTTCCAGGGCATTTCCCTCTTGTTGCACCGCGTAATACTTCCCATAATTCCTCGCGCAATATTAGGTTGATTAAATTGTTATTTTGGGCCATGGTGCCGATATGTGCGCTTCTAAGAAATTTTTCAATTTTTTCTGGTTTGACCAGCTCTGATTTATACAATTTCATATAAAACCTGTGCACTTTGGTCACAACTTCTTTGGGAGTTTCTGCTATGGATTTGTCTGGTCGATGGACCTGTGTGCAAGCTATTGTATTTTTCCTCATGTGGAATTAGCAGAAAAAGTAGCTCAAACAAGTTTCTCCATCTCTTATGTTTTTGCCTTTATATTGGACTCTGACTCAGTGTTGGTGTTCGCGGATCAGGGTGTTTAGCCAAGCAGAAACCTCTGCCCATTTGTGACCCCATCCATGGCTGTATCCTGTTCTTGGTGCATTGTTTTCTAGATGGTCAATTTCAGCCAAGGTGTGTTTGATAATGGCTGAAACTGCCCTGTGTCTTCTAGACGATGTATGTTTAATTTTTTGAGTTGTTAATTTTTTGAAGTTTTCCCAGGTGATTAGTGGGTCCAAGCAAAAAGGAGTTTGAAAAGCCCTAGTTGAAGATATTTCCTCCATCCAGGATTGAAATTCCAAGTCAGCTAAACTTTCTGGGTGTATTCTGCACCATCTGGGTGCTTGGGTACTGGGTTACGCCAGTTTTTAAGACACCAAAACAAGCTGATGGTCAGAGAGTTCGATTTTTACAGTTTTAAATTTTTGGATTTGGTGACGGAAAATTATTAGTGTGAGTATTAGGTCTATCCTTGACATAGGGACAAGTGTACCATTGTGTACATGTGGGCATGTCATGTTTTGTAGCAGGGGTTGCCTTTTTGGCAGTGGATCATATAGTCCCAGGGTGGCCTTTAGTACTCATAGTTCCACTTGCCCTTGTGGTATCTCTGTTGTGTATGGCCACTGGTCCATCTCTGAGTTAATCCAGAAGTTCATGTCTCCCATTATGAAAGTTACTGCTGGTAGATTTAGTTGTGTTAAAGCTGTGAGAAATTCTCTTCAATCATGCGCACCATTTGGGTCGTACATACTGGCTATTGTGTGCACTTCAGTGTGCCATGAAGGTTACAGCGAGTACGCAGCCATTCAGGAACAAATTTTTGTTAATAAATTTAAAATTTTGTTTTGCGCATACTATCACCCCACAGTGAAGTGACCAAAATGATATTGTTGGGAGGAGCATGTTTTCCATGCCTCCTCCTCTCCCTTTGGACAGTGGGTTTCCTGCATCGCCAGGATATCCATAGGTTGGTTTTATAGGGGACTCAACTTCTTGGCCCAGGACGTTAAGGCCTTGAGTCCCGCTATGTTCAGTGTCCCTAACTCTACTGAGATGCCCGATGCGCCTCAGGAGCAGTTAGCAGGGCCTCCCAGCCCTACTCCCTCGCTCACATTGCTCTCCACTACACCTCTGCTATGGGGAGCATAGCCATGAGTTGGAGTTGAGGTGTATTCTTCCCCTTTCATCGCCGCAGTTTTCACTCCTCTCTTGGCTTTACTTGGTTTTAAAATGTTATTGTAGTGCACTTGTGGATTGTTATTGGCCACATTGTTTTCTTGCGCATTCCATTGTTGATTTTCCTTCCTGATTGGGTTAATTTCTGCAATTCCTTGGTGTTCACTGAACCCCAATTTTGCTGCATTCATTTCCAAATCAGGTTCTGCCAAATTTGAACTGGTTGGATTGGGCGTATGGTTTTCCACGGGATCTTATTGGTATATGGACTCAAGTTCCTCCATGTCTTCCTAGATCTTCTCTGGCAATATGGTTGATTCCACTGAGGTCTTTTCCTTGGCCGCGGCCAGCTTGCGATCTTGTTTGGCCATTTTTCATTCTTTTGGGGAAATAGGGTCAATAATTTTTATATTTCCCATGTTCTCCCCAGATGAAGGCTTGTGTAGTGTCTGTGATTTTGGCATATTCTGTTTCATATTCGCCCATTTCCTCCTCACAGAATTCCATTTCTCTCAGGCCTTCTTTTATGGGCAAGCATGAATCTTGTGCCCAAAGGCTTGGCAGTGGTTGCAAATGGGGGTTGTGCTTTCCACTGTTGCGCAGAACAGCTGGGATTTTTTCCCATCAATTGTGAAGGATGCAATGTGGGGGATTTTTGTAATATCCTCTACTACATCCTGGTTTGGTGAAATTATTTCTATTGCCTTCCTCATGCTAAGGGTTGGTATCATCTGGAAGCATTGCATTTCAAATTTTTTAATTTCTCTGTAGGCTTCCAAGCCTTCTTGGAGATGACTTTCAACTACTGTGCGCGCCAGTGTGGTCAGAAGATAGTCAAAAATTATGAAAATATCCTTGGATTCAGTCCAATGGGTGCGTTTGGTCAGAATTAATTGCTGTCCATTGGGAAGGTCGAGTACCACTATAACCTTTGCTGCTTTGTTTGCTTCTTCCACAGTTTTGAACCCAAGATCTACCCAACCTTTGTGGATAGTATGGGTTGTTAAGTACACCACATGTGGGAAAAACTTTTGTTAGGCTTTGCCAAACTTTTCCCACATCATTGGTGTTTCTATGCCTAGGAAAACTCTTATCCCGTGTTCCACCAATGACAGTGGTTGCAATTGGGATACTTCCAAATAGCTACAGTATTTTACTAAAAAATTGACAAAACCCGCGGGATGCGCCACCTCAGGTTTTTTATTTTTGCTGAGATTTTTATTTGTACCTGTGCACTTGGTACCTTTGGGCGGTGCAGGTCCAGGTCCGCTGCCCTTTACCACGTTCACCCAGCTCTTTACCTTATTATTCATACTAATCTCGCCTGGTGTTGGTTATCAAATTATTCTGTTTGAATCAAATTGTATTACTAAAAAGTGATAGTAATTGGAAATAAAAGTTAGTAAGGGTTAATCTTTATCATAACATATAAACTTCCCAATAAGCTAAATTAGTGTTTAGATTGTCTTATTCTGTAGTATTAAATAATTTTATATTTAAAAGACATAAATAATTGCTAATTATAGACACCCTTATTTTGGTAGATTATCAAATAGAAAACTATTGTGATATGCAATTATAACTAGACAAAAAGCTCAGTTAAAAAGATAATGTTGCTTGCAATGAAAGCTACTACCAAAGTAAGCTAAAAATTTATGATCACCTATAATGAATATACAATACTTGCATTTAAGAAAGTAAATGTTTATATTGAGCACATTGGATGCTCTATTAACAGCCAATCCCTTCATACATATATATATGGTTCTAGTTTATCTGAAATGGCTTATATAAAAAATCTTGCATTATCGTTAAGAAAATTCTATGATTTAATTCTCTAAAACTGTACTTTAAATATATAGATATTGAAAAAATATAACAAATCTATGTTTATCTGTATATATAACTGTAAAGCCTAAATACTAGTCCAGTATAGAAATAGAATTATTTAATAGCTTAAATTAGCTATAAATTGGATTAAAAAAACCTAATATATATTTATTTTTATAAAATTTATTAAAGTAGAGTACTTAAAAGTATTCAAGGTGGCTCAACCTTGGGACAAATATACAACACCAAGAATTTTCTTGCCAGTACAGGTTTTGAACTTGTATTGAACAAAACCTGCACTAGGGTGAAAGCAAGAATTACCCTATCAGATTAACCACCCCATTAAAGTAGAGTAATTGTCAAGTTATAATTCACTTTAAATTGAGCCAGCTGTTCTATTAAACATCATTAATATTATGTAAAAAAATGTCATAATATTTTTTATGTTTTAGGAATTTTAATAAATACTAACATGAATTTTTCTAAATTTAAATTTTATTTAAGGCATGCTGACCAGGAGATGGACAGTATCAATACTCAAAGAGCAAATAAAAACTGAACCAAAATGAAAAACTGGAACAAAATAAAACCTCCAACCAGGCATGAAGAGGAGGACCACTGACCCACCATGGCAGAGGGGGAGGAAGAGTTGGTTGGAAAATCCTCATGCGCATCAACCACATCATGGGAAGCATCATTTTAGAAGTTGAAAGAGACTGAGAGCAAACGGCGCATCATGTCATTTACTTGTGTGCCAGCTCTCATCAATTTTGCTGAGCATCAACTTGCTCAATACGTTGAGGCAATGGACACCACCAGCCTTATTAATGAAGAAAACCCCCAATTATATCTCCTTATGCCTCATGTTTCTGATGCTCCCACCCCAATGCTATCCGCCATGGTCCACCAGCTAAAGTGGGCGCTGGACAAACGCTTCCCCAAAGCTTCCTCGCCATCTGATATGGCTTCCTAGGCTGATAACCTAGGGGCTATATTAGGAATTTTTTAATTTATAATAATCCCTTTGTTTGGCCCATTTGCGAATAAAGATGTTTGGCGGCTCCCCCTTTTGGGTTGAGCACCACTAGTACTAAAAAAGAGGCTGAGAGCAAGGGTGTCAGGGTGTCATCATGGTGGGGGTTGAGTCATAGTAAAGATTTTGAGATTTGTGATACTGTCCTCAATAATAGCTTTGACCAATTCAGCCAAATGATGTTCAGCCTGAAGGTGGGCATCAGAAAGTAGGGAAAAACTGGCTACATTTTGCCTGGTGATAGCAGTTTTTGGGTCAAAGGTCAATAGTTCAGCAATATGAATGGCATAGGCTTCAGCAACTCCAACTAATTTGTTAATTTCATCCCACGCAGTTTCAGGGAAATCAGGGGGGAAGTTGACTACAGTTAAGCTTTTGTGGAATCCTTCAACAGACTTTGCTACTACAATATGGAGTTGGTGACAATGGGGGAGGCCACCGCTGTCAGGGAAAATCCTGACATTAGTGTAATTCCTGAGATTACAAACATCATCCATCAGATCAAGAGGATATGTATTGGAATTTTGTAAGAAATTATGAAAAGCAGGTGATACAAAGGCTACGAAATTATTAGCTCCATGGCTCTTAGCAAAGATTGACTCAATTGCAACAAAGTTATTAGTTCCGTTGGTATAGTTGCTTTTAATAGGAAATATATAATCCTGTATTAAAAGAGACCAAAATAAGGCTAATTAAGACAAAATCGTGGTATTTTATTAATTAAAAATGAGGGAGATTTATGGGGGTAGATTTAGTAGGTATGCATGAGAATTTTTGAGGTGCACCTAAGGGATGATCTTTCCTATTAGATGACCGATATTTCTGATTATTAAAGCCATACATATGATGGCTAGATTTGATAATATTCATATTTGCTGAGTCTGATCCTCTTATATGCTTTTTGGCCTCATCAGATATCTTAACATCATCCTTCAAAGAAGGTTGATAACTCTAAAGGGTGGATCGTCAGTCCAACCTAGAATTAAATATCTTCAATGTAAATTTTACAATCTTATTAGACCGAGGTATCAAATCTCAATCTGAGTAGATTCAGTCATTGTAGGTGAATCCCCAGCAATGCCCCTCTCAAGATTTTGCCTAGGGGGCACGTACTTACGCAGAAATCTACTATACATTCTATTGATAACAGTTTTAGTATCAACAGAGGCAATGGAATTTATTTGAGTACGCTGAACAGGGGACAGACAGTACCGAATCACAACACTCAAAATGACAAAACAAAACTACTAACCAGGTGGGAAGCAGAAACCGCTAACCCACCATGGCAGAGGGTGAGGAGGGGTCAGGGGGTTGTTTTTCAGAAAGACCTACCTCGATCAAAAGGGATGTTGGTTACAGTACCAGATCAGAGCATAGAGCCAGGGCGTTGGGGCATCCGCATAGTGGGGGTGGAGGTCAG
>JAKSZP010019230.1:0-26631 GCA_022478985.1 Massospora cicadina
TTGCTTTAAAATGTCACGTTTTACCATAGTAGGCAAAAAGTCAAACGTGAGGAAAATTTGGTTGGATTTTGTCCATCTAGTGCATTTTGTTTCAATGACCCATTGCCCTTTGGGGAGGTCAATCACTATGCACACTGCAGCAGCCTCATCTGCTGCCTCTTTGTTTTCAAAACCTAGGTCCAGCTAACCGTGTGACATGGAGTGAGGTGTGATGTACACCGCAGTTGGGAAAAAAGTGTGCACATCCCCACAAAATTTTTCCCATAAAGCTGTTTGTTGGATGTCTAAAAGCACGCAGACTCCGTATTCCACCAACAAAAGTTGCTGGGAGTGTGGCGTATTGATGTACTGGTTGTATTGTGCTTGCCAAGCGAGGATTTCTGGGGAAATAGTGACCACCGGCTTTTTAATTTTTTTTTCTATTCCACCAGTTTCTCTGGGGCATTTTCAAACGTTTGAGGCCGCGGGCCTCCCACCTGCTCCTCTTACCTTACTTGCCCAACTGCTCCCTGACATGGGCGCAGACTAATCTCCTCTATGAGATTATCAAACTAGATTCAGACTTGAATTGAATGGGCTGCAAAAGTGATTGCAACGAGAGAGAAAAGTTTTTAGAGTTTAAGTTTCAGTTGAGCTTATTTTATTCCAGTTTATAATAAATTCTTTTCTCTGAGCGTTTTTATTTATAAACATGAGATGACTGATAATGACTGTTAGATCAATAATCTAAAGAGCCCTGATATTTATGTTATGCCACCAAACACCCATCAAAGATCCTGCAGAATTGACTAGTTCCTTAACAACATAAGCCTCAGGATTTTAATTCCTTTTAAATCCCACTGTATTGGACAATTAGAGGTTTAACTAGCTAGTAAGAATGTTGCAGTGTCAAATACTTTAAATTTCACTATAAAAACCGCGTCCAATCCCGACAGAATTGTGTTGATCTGAGTAATGATTTTACTCCAAATATTCAGTCAAATAGGGCACTTTAAGATGAGGGGCTTTCTTCAACTCTATGGTGAAATAAGCAAACTGACCCCAAATTATGCTCTCACGCCAGCTTTATTTTATTACAACTTCCTAAGGGAAACTGACCCCTTTCTATAGACCTGAAGGGGTTCAGAGGAAAAGAAATATTTCTTGACCAATTACCACCCAAGAACTCTGATAATTGCCTGAACTGCAAAGATGTCAAAGGAGGCTAATTGGCAGGACTATATTAATCAGCAACCCTATGATTACAGCATTATGGCCTCTAATTCAGTATCTAAATATAAGTGTTACCAAAATGGAAAGCTTCTTGAGAGTTGTGATAGGGTAAATCTTTATTTATTTACAACAAGGCCTCCACTACCTAGCTAATATTCCTTACCTCTCACCATTAGCCTTGTATTAATGTAAATACTAAGAGGCGTAATTTTAATAGGGTTTTCTCTTTCTTTCCCTAAGTTTTCTATACTAATAAATTATCTAAAAATCAACTTCTTTTGTGGTTTACAACATCCCTTTTATTAAATTTAAAACAGTTGCAAGGGACCATCTAGTACTAAAAACAGTTGCAAGGGTGTTACTACTCCTGTGACTGCTCTATTGTTGTAATAATGTTCAAACATCACCTGAGAGCACCTAAAAGTGTCAGGATTCCAACACACTTTATACATTTTTACTTTTAATTTATTGTAAGTTTTTTATTATAATCCTGTATTAAAAAATATTCATTAATATCAAATTTTATTATTAACTTGGTAATTTATATTATAAATTTTTAATAGGACTTTTAGATATATATAAGAATTTAAACTTGTATTACATGAAATTAAACATTTGTCTACCAGCAGAAATTATTGTAATTGTACAGATTATGTTATGACTTTTATATGTAACATTTTAATGTTTATTTAAGCTTGTGTTTATTACTTATCATATAACTATTTAATATATGTGTAAGCTAAAGAAGGGTACAAAATGGTAAACTATAGACTCAATGACCATTTCCTTTCAAGTTCAAAATGGTATATGAACTTGGGTAGAGGGGAAAATTATGACAGCGCTGACATTACACACCAATGCCCCACCTGAGATCACAGATATAAAGGTCATGTAGTTATTAAAATATTAGTATGTCATGCGAGGAAGTTTACCATGATTTTCCCTCCTGTCTCATTGATTTCAATTTTCCCCATTTTCCCCATTAGTCAATGTAATATCAACTCAGGTTATAGCACCTTGAATAAGTAAAAATAGTAAGCCTGATATTTAACTGTTGTATTCTAGGTAAATATAAGAAATAATACTAGTAAATAACCATTTTTATTACTGCCACAATTGTCCTCTTTTGCAACAAAGTCTCATTAGTGTTCTTCAATTACCTTATTGATAAAATTTGCTCTTGTGAATTAATATACTAAAACCTTTATTTCTACAATGCATTAAAGTTTTTAATTTGATGAACTAACGTCTACTGACCACATGAGGTGTGGTGGTGCGCCACCTCCTGGATTTATGGCTGCAGCTAAAGTGTGCCTGGGCTGGTCCACTAGCCCTTCCAATCCTAACAGTCATTTTTTAACTTTTAGGACCTAGGACACCACAAGCACTCCCAGGCAGTGCTCCAAAGCCCCCTGTTGCTCTCTGGTGTAATTTTAACTGTAGCCTTTGGGTTAAATATAGTAAAAATTTCCCCCAAAAAAGTGCAGCCATCATAATGATGGCTCAAGAGGTGTACAAACCTCCAAATTTTTTGATCACTTCCCCTTTAAGTGGTAGTTTGACCTTAGCTCCTCTTTTGAAGCCCAATACATGGGTGCAGTTATGATGCCACTAATTTTATAAAAAATTTATGTTGTTACCACTTGCACTTGGCTTCCATAAGATGCCACTTTAGTTGTGCAATTTGTAAATCAAACCCAAACATATCTTATCTGGGAAACATTGCCATAAGACTTTTTTTTCTGTTGCAATAACTTTTGCAACATATTCAATTCAAGACTAGATAAGTTTAAACAATTCTCTTTGAGGAGATTAGTGTGCACCCAATGTCAGATAGCAGTTCGCAAGCAAAGTAAAGAGCACAGGCATGGGCCCCACACTGTACAAATTTTGTAAACACCCCAATGACACCAGCGGCCTCAATAAAACTAATAAAAAACTGGTGGTTAGTATTTTACCAGAGATTTTGGCCTGGAAAGTGAAATGTAACCAGTTTATCAATACTCCGCATTCCCATCCCCTTGTCATCACTGGAGAACAGGGTTCAAGTATTCCTGGATAATAATCAAACAGCACTTTGGGAAAAGTTCTGTGGAAATGTGCACACCCATTTCTCAGATGCAGTATACAATAAACCACACTCCATGCCCCAAGGTTGATTGGATCTTGGGTTTGAAAAAAAAACAAGCAGCAGATGAAGCCACACAGCTGCATGTGGTGGTAGACCTCCCAGGCGGTCAACGGGTGTTTAAGATGAAGTGCACTCATTGGACCAAAATCAAACCAAATTTTCATAATGTTTGACTTCCCCCCACAACTATTAAGCACACAGTGCTGGAGCACCACCTAATGGATGGGCTTAAGGCATATTGGGAAATTCAATCTTTAAGATTCAATGCTTTACGCTCATGCTAGACCTGTGCATGGGCAAAGCAATTACTGTGATCACACCATCTGCAGTTGTTGTGGAAGATTTGACCCAAACCCCTCCACACCACAATTGGTTTCATTAATAGTCAGGAATCCTGCCCATTCCATGTCATGATGGATAGCGCACCCCCTATGTGCAACTTTTGTCATGCTTTTGGCCACAAGGCCCACACCTGCCCAGTTAAGGAGGTCATCACACAAAACGAAATCCTACCCAAAGCAATGAGCTATGCAGACACCCATTATGAACTAGCCAAGGACACCAACGTTGCCCTCCTGTAGGGCATGTAGGTATGTTACATTCAGGTCAAACCTGTGTCCCCAAAGGAGTATAAGAAGGCCAAGCAGGCCCACAGGGCAGCGGCCAAGGCTGTGGTCATGGCCGCATCTGTGATCCACCTGCCCAGACACAGGATGACATTGAGTTATTTGCTGTGGAAGCAGCTCACGAATCTATCCACTAATCAGATTGTGCCAACCAACCTGATGACCTGATGGGTGAGTTGGATCTAACTGAGCAACGTTGCCAATCCAAAATTGAAAACAATTCTCCCACCAATTTCCTTCCCTAATTTTTTTGACCTGCGATGAGCACTACAGAAGCACAGCAATGCAAAAATTTGTACCAAATCAACAAAAAAGAACAACAAAACCTCAACTAAATTCAAAGCTTTGGAAACCCTTAAGCCTATATGTCAAAAAAGAACTAAATGCGGTCCACTGCTGCTGCTGAGAAAGTGGCAAAGGGAGGCTAAGGGGGCCCTTCCCCTCACACATAGGGTGCAATGGAGGGAGTCTTCATAATAGGGACTTTGAACATCACTGGACTCAAAGCCTCGATGTCCCTGGATAGAAAACTGAGTTTTTTAAAAATAATTTACCTGTGGACATCCTGGCCATCCAGGAAACCCACTGTCCACATGGTGCCAAGGAAACATGGGAAACCATGCTCATCCCATTCCTTTCCTTTTGGTCGCCGCAATGTGGAGTGCTTATATGTGTGACCCATAATTTAAAAATTATTTCTACAAATTCATACCTCGATGGCCATGTGCTTGTTGTGTCCTTTTTGTGGGATGATGAAGTTCTCACTATCATTAATATTTATGCCTCAACCTGTGTGAGGGCTCAACAGTAATTCTTCTCAGCTGTTACTTTCCTCCTGCTTCCCCTAACTCGTTTGTGGTGTTCAATATGAACTGCTGGGCTAACCCGGCCACCAACTGCTGGCTTTTGGCGCCTGCCCCCTGCAGGGGCATGTAGAACTTTGCGTTATAAATGCCACTTTGGGGCTTCTGGAAGTTTTGGATTACACTTCCAATGGGGCAGGTTGTAACTCAAAGTTACACTGGTAGGATTCTCCAAAAATTCAATAAAGTAAATAAGAAAATACAGGTTAAACTTGACCTAATTTTTATTTCTGAATAAAGGAAATATTTATAGGCTTTTTTACAGTTCATAATCTATTAGAGTGAATTAATCTCTGCACAATCAAATCTTCAAATCAGTTGATTGGGATCCAATTGATCATCAACTTTGATAGATTGCAATAGATTGATTGCTCCTTCTGATGATGTCAGTGGAATTGAGGGAGTGGATTTTTTGGAGATGTGCAAATTTGATGAAATCCTGACACTTCCCACCTCAAGATTCAATCGCAGTGGAGGATGACTTCTTAAAAACCTAGGATGAATACAATTTACCACAATACCAGTATCAGTATGAACAATCAAATATTCTAATCCTTTTTGAAATATAACTCTATAAGGACCAGACCAATTAGTTCCCAGCTTTTCAGTCCTTCCACCTGGCCAAGAATGATAATACATAACATAATCTCCAATCTGATATTCAGGTAAGACTGTTTTATATTGTTTACCTTTGTAGAGTCTCTTTACGAATGGTGGTTTCAATTGAATTCATTGCTTGATCCTAGAGCGGATAATCTCATCAGCCAAATTTCTCATAACTAAATCAGAATTTTCTGGGATGCTTTCTTCAAGGATAGTCTGAACACTAGAAGGGACTGAAGGATCCCGCCCATATATACACTTAAACGAGGACATCTTGATAATGCGGTGATAGCTTATCCAATAAGCAAACAAGGCACTAGGTAAATAAAAATTCCACCGAGTCAAATCAACCAGGCCATTTTCTTTAAAATTGAGACCAAGGTTCCATTAAACCGTTCAATGGCCCCATTTGTGGATGGGTTATATAGACAACAAATCGCTGAGTAGTGTTAAATAATTTTGATAACTCCTGTATAAGCTGTGAGGTGAAATTAGTCCCATTATCTGACATAAGGACCTTTGGACATCCATGTTAAGAAATAATATGCTGATATAAGAACAAGGCTGTAGAGGCCTTGAGGCATATGAGTTGTTTCAAACAATCCTTCATTTAATATAAAGGCACACTTGGCACAATCTTCAGGAAACAGATCAATTTGCCAATATCCACTGTCTAGGTCCATGGCCAAAAAATAGGTGGATCCAGCCAACAATCTAAGTGAATCATCAATACTAGGTAAGGATAACAGTCCTGTAAGGTAATAACAATTAATTGACAATAATCCATCATGACTCAATGAGAACCATCTTTCTTCTTAACCAACAACAATGGGGATGCCCAGGGACTATTGGAGGGTTTCAATAATCCAGCCTCCAGCAATTGATTCAACTCCTTAGTAGCCTGGGCTTCTTCTACTTTGGATTTATGATAGGGCTTTACACAGATAGGAAGGTGATCACTAGTTTCAACAGTGTGCACATCACCTTTCATCTTTCCAAAATCGTAAGTATGCCTAGCAAAAATGTTGGAATATTCATCCAATAATTGAAGCACTTGTTTCTCCTATTCCTTAGAGAGATGTTTCCCAATAGCAGGTCCCACAGTAAGGATTTCCTGATCACTCTCCAATCCAAAGTCTTGTAAACTCACAAAGGGTTTAACATCATAGATACGAGATAAGGGTAACAGCTAGACATAAGCAATTGGGTGCTCTCGATCTACCAGTTTTGGCACATCAGTAAGGTTCGCTAGTAAGACAGATAAAGAGCCTGAATAAGCATGATTCAATATTCCAGGACAAGGCAAGAGTTCTTTGGCAGAAGGATTGACAGTGCCCTGGACTTGTAGCAAATGCCCCTTGGGAATCAAAAAGTGCAAAGAAGTATTAATGATCACTTGTGATTTTAATGGAATAACTAATTTCTCAGGAGAAAAAATAGGCATTCCCTCTTCAATATCAGCCATGGTAGGAGGTAATTTTACATGAGGATCTTTAACCTGATAATGAAATGAATAAGGCCTTTTAGTTCCTTCTAGCAGACATAACTGATGTTGAGTGGAAGCATGATCAAATAAAAGTAAGGGAACTCAATACCCAAATGAGAAAACGATGAGTCTGGGTAGTTGATAATTCCATCATTATCTCGTAAAAATTGAGTTCCCAAGAGTAGGTCATAACTCAGATTATCGAGCACAATCGCTGGAATGGTGTGAAAATTTTACTTTTTAGGAGTTGATTACCGGAGGTCAACCTTAGTAATCTTTTACTGCACAGGTTTGGTTTCCTCATGCACCTCGCGTTGTAAGAATATATATAATCTGATAATAGTATGATGACTATTATCCGTAGTCAAGTTAGAATTATCTTCAGGCCTAATGCTTCAGCCAGTATTTCTGATAATACTGAATATCACACTCTTAGGGATTTGTTCCCTATAATCCTGTCCACTCAATCTTCGTTAAGATCCTCTGATGACAGTCTCCTTTGGCCCAACACACAGTCAGCAGCAATCCCTTAGCCGTGGTTCCCTTCATCTCTAGATCCCCACTCAATCTCTACTCTTCTCTGAGAGTCTACCAATTATTTCCTTCTGCAATAATATCCTTGAGATGGAATCTTTACGCTAGATGCTGATAGTCTAACTATTACTGAATCTACAGTCAAACTAATAATGTTCTTTATTAATTCTTATCTGACTGTAAATGTGTGTCAATGTGTGAGTGTTTTTTATTATAGTGAATTTTAGGGAATTTATAGGGGATTCAGCTGTCTAACCCTCAGTTGACACCTCTTTGATGAAACGGCAGCCGTTGCCATTGAATCACCCTTCCTTATCTCAGCAGCGATGGTCTTCCCCATCCTGACTGGGATTCTGATGTTAGATATCCTCGAGACCTCAAATGGAAAGAGTCAGAAATGTATCCTTAACGTTTTCCTCTCAATCCAAGCAAATCATCCATAATTGGCTAACGACCTGCTTAGATAATGGGACTTTTTACCCATTATGGCAGGTCACTTCAATAACCAATTGATTCGCTAGTTGCAGGTGGCATCACTCGCCTTGCAACTCATTAAACATTCCTAATCATTCATGATGAAACCTGACCAATCCCAATTGGTACACCTGATAGTTAATTACTATCAGATGCCCTTATTTCATTGGCTGCTCCACCCAATGAGATATTAGGTATTCATCCGGATCAATCCTCAATGGATACAACCAGACAAATATCCTTAAATCCCCCTGAACACAGTTCCTCCAAAATTTGGGTCAACCAATTTCCAATTCACTTTGCCTTAGGGAATTTTTCCCCTAGTGATACCAGGTAATCTAGCAGGCTGGGAACATGGCAAAAATCCCAACACATCCCCCCTCTTGCCTAGATTTCCAGCTAGAAAAGTACTGGGCATGGAAACACCACTTTGGTCACCTAGTCAAATACTTCACTAGTTCAAGCGGAGTACTTCATCAATACTCAATGCTGCTCAGGACGACCTTCAGCATATGGCATTCCTCCTCCTCCTCCTCGCTACTGCCTACTCAGAGCGTGGTCCCCATGACCTCTTGTCATCCCAGGCTGATTGATTTAGTTGTGATGATCTATTCCCAGGATCCAGTTTTCCCCCCATCAGGGTATATGACCTGCTGCCATATTCAGGTTTCTTGGTCTAGCGTCCTCAAATTCCTGATTCTCTCCTCATCCTAGACAGGAGAATCTTGCTGTCAATATTCATCTCGCGGCTTGATTAAGAATAATTATTTATATTCGCCTTTGTTATTTCGCTCATAACCTCTTGGCTGTAAGTCATTCTTCCCTTGGAAAGCTTATTTCATTAATTTTATGAAATAAATTTCCCAAAATTGGAGCCTAATGGAGTGTAGAGTGCATAATGTCAACTTCTATATCAGTCCAACATCCCCCCTCTAATCCTGCTCATATGTCAAACTTGGAATCCTGCTACCAACAGTTTCTTAACAGTATGTCAAATTCAGACCTCCACCTCTTCCAGCGAATGAGTCAGGATGCTCGGCAGACCCTCTTCTATGGTCCTTCCAGGACTCATACGCCTAGCCTGGTGCAAGCAGCTAGTCCTTCCATCGAGTTACCAGAAACAGTATCCAATCCCACCGGAACCAGGCATGCCATCAATTTGAATAATTCTCGGCCAACTGCTCCCATGCAGTCAATCTTTAAGTTAGACTTCAAAACCCTTCTGGATTCAGCTCCTTTCACTGAGGCTCTGAACATCATCAATGCTCTGGAGATTATGCCGACTGCTCTAGACCGTTCATTCCTGGCTGGGTCAGATTTGCTCCCCAAGTTCTTCTTCTGACTTGGTCAATTTTACTAACCCGTGGTGCTGGTTTCTGAGCTTACAATTGGGAACATCATTTATACCAAGCTCCCCTATGCTAAACTTCAAGCTTAAGTCACTGAGGCATTGTCATTAGCGCTGAATCCCTCAGATCTGGACAACCTTCTAGATTGGGATACTGCCGCTTATGCTCTCCGCTTTGCTGGCTAAGTTCTTTGAAGTTGGTCAACAAAGCTTCCAGCCTCGCCTGACTTTCATCAGTCATTCAGCTTCAGCTTCCGAGAAGCCTGTAGTCACTGTTTACAGGATGCAATCCATTCATTACATGACTACCTCATCTCTGGAGCTTCCCATCGCTATCTTCCATTGATGGTACTAATTGGGGGTATGATTTGACAACCTCCCCCAATTATTCCTTCTTCGCTGCTGGCTCACATGTCTGGTGTCCTTGATGAGGCCCATCGTCAGGCACTCAAGACAAATCTTCTGGCACCAGCACCTTATCAGGATTACTTGGGGTTATTCGCCAATTGCCTCTTCCTTTATTGCTGTTTTCCACCACGCTCTGGGGTTTCACAATTGGCATCTTCCAACATATCTATTTCTCTTCCCCTAGTTGCATTCTCTCAGGGCTCAGCATCAGCTCAACAAACGTGGTTTTGAGTAGGACTCACCCTTGCAAGTGTCCGATTGCATATATATTTTGTTGGGCTATTCCTCCCTACTGTGATCCATCCTCCCTCCCCCAAGAGGCAACATAGGAGGAATCATCCCTGCACTGAGGACAACCAAAGAAATAAAAATTTTATAAAAATATATTGGCTTTTTTTATCTACGCTTTATATATATATATATTTACAATATCTTTTATCAATTTTTTTTATTTTTATTTTTTTCCCTATGGGACTTGACCTTGTTTTGGTTCAGAGGTCCATCTTTTCTCTGAAACTGGGTCCTGAGTACTTAATCCTACCAGTTTTCCATAGTTCAGAGGCCCTTTTTCAGACTTAACCATCTAGATTGGTTCAGAGGTCCTTTTTTGGACTTGACCTAATCATTAGGACATGACCAACTTAATGGTTCATCAGTCCTTTGGGAACTCTTTTTTTATTTTTTTGATCCATCGCTTTAAATATTTTGTGTGGACTCAATTTACTACTCTTCAATCCAAGTGATTCTTGATGGAATAAGCATCAGTTGCCATATTAGCAATTACTTCAAACGGACCCAACCATAACACATCCAGCTTGTTTCTTCGTCCAAAACTATGCATATCACAATAGGCAACTCTTTCTCCTATTCAATATTCTTCTAATGGCAGTCAGTTTTTATCATCTGTCAATTTCTCTCGTATCCTTTTCTTTAAGGTAGTATTGAATTCTTGCAATTGCATATCAATCAGGATACTTGTCAGTTGGTTCAGATATTGTTTGGTACTCATCCCCGATGTAGGTTCTACTACCAAATATAATATCGGTGGTAATGCGGCCTTCATCCCATAAAGTAATACAAATGGCATCTTTACCATCACTGTATGATGACTGATATTGTAGGCAAACGTCACTGAACTCAGGTACATTCCCCACATGGAAGTTTTCCCTGCGACTAGCTTCCTCAGCGTTGCAGCCAGCATCCCATTGACCCGTTCTACCAGTCCATTCATTTCTGGCTGATATGGTACTGACACAACTCCCTGGATCCCAATTATTTTGTTTAGCCTCGGGATCACATGGGACGTATAGTTGGTCCCATTATCACTCAGTATAACTTGTGGACACCCATGCCGGTATACTACTTGATCCAGGATGAATCTCGCAGTACTAGTAGCATCAACTTGGGTTAATGCTTTTATTTCAACCCATCTTGTCAGATGATTGATGGCCACTATGATGTATTTCAATCCTCCTGTACTCATCACCAATGGTCCCATCACATCGGTAGACACCATGTGCCATGCAATTCCAGGTCAGACTATTCAGTATCCAGTTGTATTATTGTGTGGTTTATGAAGTTGGCATTCCTTGCAACAAGCCAGATGGTCCACAACATCATAATTAATCGATTCCCAGTAATAATACTGGCAAATATGGTCAGTCACTTTTCTCAGGCCTCCATGCCTGACAACCTTATTAGCGACTAGAACGATCACTGCTCTCTCCAACAGTTTTGGAAATAAGAGCCATTTCCCATTTATCATCTTGAATACTTGTCCATCCATGGTCTCAGTGTTTTACATCACTTTTTGAAACGCACCTTGGATTTCTCAAGGCTCATCCTCAATTATTCCTTTGACCATTCTCTGGAATAGCTCATCCACCTGCAGATATACCAACTGGACCATTGGTAACTGTGATAAGCCATCCACGTTCCTGGTGAGAAGCCCCTGCTCAGTGGACTATCTTGTAATCATAAACCTGAAGCTTGAGTGCCCATTGGGCCAGTCATCCTTCAGGTTCCCGCAGATTGTGCAGCCAATGCAATGAAGAGTGGTCCATCACCACCTTAAAGTGCGTTCCATGGACATACACCTGAAACTGTTTACAGGTGTAAATGACTGCAAGGCATTCACGCTCCTTTACAGTGTAATTTCTCTCTGCGGCAGAGAGTGTCCAGCTCACATACACCACCATATGTTTGTCCCCAGGTTCATCTACTTGGCTCAGTATGGCGCCGATCGCCATCAATGAAGCATCAGTTTGAATGATAAACTCCCAATCAAAATTTGGATATTTAAGAATTGACGAATTTATCAGGTACTGGCGTGACTCATTGAAAGAGTCCTGAGCCTCTTCATTCCATACGAATCCTTTTTTTGGATCCTTTAATGAATGAAATAAGGGCTCAGCTATTTGAGCAAAGTCCTGAATAAATCTTCTATAGTATCTGACCATCCCAAGGAATACTTGGATGTCTTGGACACTCTTTGGCACAGCCAAGTGTTCAGTAGCTGCTATCTTCTGGGGTTGCGGCTGCAATCCATATGTGTTGATCACAAATCCCAGGTATTTCAGCTCCTTTTTGAATAGTGGCACTTCCGTGGCTTGATCTTCAGGTTAGCCATGGACAGTCTCTTAAACACTTCCTCCAGTTGCTGAAGGTGATCAGTATACGTCCTACTGAACACATTTAAATCATCCAGATATACCAAGATGCACAACAACTTCAGGTCACTTAATACCATGTCCATGGCCCTCTGGAACGTTGTGGGTGCATTACAAAGACCCTGGGGCATCCTAGTCGGCTGGTATAACCCCTGTGCAGTGATAATCGCACATTTTTCCTGTTCTTCTGCTGGCAAGTCGATCTTCCAGTATCACAAGATTAGGTCCATTGTGGAGAAATAGTTCGCTCCTCCTAATCGGTCTAGTGCATCATCAATCCTTGGTAGGGGATACAAATCCTTCTTCATAATTTTATTCAGCCTCCAATAATCAATCAGAACCAATTTGATCAATCTTTTTTACAAATAAAATTGGGCTTGCCCAGGGACTTGACAATGGAACTAGAAGCCCATGCTTTACTAGTTTGCTGATCTCATCTTCCACTACCGCTTTGACAGCTTTTGATCTTCAGATTGGTCTCATTTTTATTGGTAAATTTTCTCCGGTGTCAACTTTGTGAATTATGCCTTGTGCACATCCCAAATTGTAATCATCCTGAGCGAATATTTCCTGATATCTCTCGAATAATTTGAGCACCTCCTCCTTCTGCCCTTCCAGCAGATCTGCGAGCTGCTCTTGATCAACTAATAAGTTGATGCTTTTGGCCGCTCCAGCTGGTAATCCCATTTCCTTAAGAGATCCAAAATCATGGAATCGTCTCATTCTGCCATCAGGACTAAATGAATAAATGCAATGATTTGATTTTTCTTAATATTCATTTGTTTTTCGATAAAATTCACTAAGAGAACTCATACTTCTCCATAACCTGGCATAATCATCCCAGGAGCCACTTAAGGCTCCACTCTGGACTTCTTCCAGGGGCTTCCAACTTCTCCATACAACAACTCTGGAATCTCTAGAGTCAACCTTGTGTCAACTATCATCTGCAATCCGGCCAGTATGGTTTCTTCCTTCTTGATCCACAAAGGAATTCCCCAATTGTCTAAGATTTTGGCCAGCATCTCCCGTCGCTTCCTACCAACTAATTGGTACTGAATCAGTACAATACCATCATTGTATATCAAGTTGATGAAGTTATCTCAACAATTCAATGGAACTTCACCATTCTTTTGATATATTAATGGTAACGTCTGACCCAGGATGGTCATCATATTATCCTCAAAGTTACATTTAACTCTGTATTTCCACAGAAACTCCGTTCTGATCAGGATCTGCGATTCCTGGTAGAATCAATCTGCGAAGCTTGCAAGAAACTCATCTTTACAGAATTAAATTCCCATAAAGTCTTACTTGCACTTTGACATATGGGTTGGACTGCCAAATTCCTTCATTATTGCCGCCTTAGCCTCAGCATAAGACCAGCTGTCCCCCTCCAGGTGGGGTAACCCCAGATTCTGGCAATCTGTGTTTAAGCAGTTCATGACCATCAACGCCTTCTGAGAATCCCCATATCCATTCATGGTCATGTCAAATAGTCAGAAAAATGCTGGGGCGTTATCCCAATGGAATATAGGCAATTTGGGGTTGCCCTGAATTCCTCCAAGTTAGTTCAGGCTAACTCTCTCAGTTCAGCTACTCAGTTTACTTGCGGAGTATCATCAGGCATCATCTCCAAAATAGCATTGAATGCAGGCAGCATATTTCTTGGGGTATTTGTTTTCCCAAGTATCATTCAAAGACTTCCTTCTTTGGCATCATTGGCCACGTCAGACTCGCTTGCACTTCTGTATGCTTTCAATTTCTCTATTTCCTTCAATAACTTCTCAATGTCCACACCAAATTTTCTCAAATGAACGTGATCTGCTTCACATTACATTAACAAAAATAGGACCTCTCAGATGAGGTCTCCTTATTTCTTCTTTAACGAGTTTACTTTACCAAGTAACTCATTCCTGAAGTTGGCTATGTAGTCAACTCCTTCCTCCACCTTGGTTACTCATTCCTCCAAGGCTGAAAACTCCCTGTAGTCCACAGAGTTCAAGGCATTCTGGTTCACTGTGGCAATCTCAGTCCACAACCTATGCATCTCATCTTTGTACAACATTCTGGATATATTTTTCTACTCAACTACCCATGTAGTGAGCACCAACTTGTGAAAATTTACTCTTAGGAGTTGATTATTGGAGGTCAACCCTAGTAATCTTTTACTGCACAGGTTCAGTTTCCTTGTGCACCTTGCGTTGTAAGAATATATATAATCTGATAATAGTTTGATGACTATTATCCGTAGTCAAGTTAGAATTATCTTCAGGACCAACGCTTCAGCCAGTATTTCCAATAATACTGAATATCACACTCTTAAGGATTTGTTCCCTATAATCCTGTCCACTCAATATTCGTTAAGATCCTCTGATGACAGTCTCCTTCAGCCCAACACACGGTTGGCAGCAATCCCTTAGCCATGGTTCCCTTCATCTCTAGATCCCCACTCAGATCGCTTCTCTTCTCTGAGAGTCTACCAACCTATTTCCTTCTGCAATAATATCCTTGAGATGGAATCTTCACGCTAGATGCTGATAGTCTAACTATTACTGAATCTACAGTCAAACTAATAATGTTCTTTATTAATTCTTATCCAACTGTAAGTGCATGTCAATGTGTGAGTGTTTTTTATTATAGTGAATTTTAGGGAATTTATAGGGGATTCAGCTGTCTAACCCTCAGTTGACACCTCTTTGATGAAACGGCAGCCGTTGCCATTGAATCACCCTTCCTTATCTCAGCAGCGATGGTCTTCCCCATCCTGACTGGGATTCTGATGTTAGATATCCTCGAGACCTCAAATGGAAAGAGTCAGAAATGTATCCTTAACGTTTTCCTCTCAATCCAAGCAAATCATCCATAATTGGCTAGTGACCTGATTAGATAATGGGACTTTTACCCATTATGGTAGGTCACTTTACTAACCAATTGATTCGCTAGTTGCAGGTGGCATCACTCACCTTGCAACTCATTATACACTCCCAATCAGTCGGTGATGAAACCTGACCAATCCCAATTGGTACACCTGATAGTTAATTACTATCAGATGCCCTTATTTCATCGGCTGCTCCACCCAATGAGATATTAGGTATTCATCTGGATCAATCCCCAATGGATATAACCAGACAAATATCCTAAAATCCTCCTAATATAGTTCCTCTGAAATTTGGGTCAACTGATTTCCAATTCGCTTCGCCTTAGGGAATTTTCCCTAGCAATACCAGGTAATCTAGCAGGCTGGGAATATGGGCAAAAATCCCCTCAAATGGTAAAGGTTAATTTCCCAATTTTCAGAGGAAGGGATGGAAGAGCTCCAATAGACTGAGTACTTTGAGGGCCAGTGGTGCCATATTTTTCATAATGAGAAATATTGGGGGTTAATTTGATCCATTTGACCAATTTGGAGTAGATAACATTCACCGGCGATCCTTTATCTATAATAGCCTTGCATTGATTTGATTTAATCGGAAATTAATTCAGGTAATGGCACTTCCAAACTGAGAGGATAATGCCAATAAGGAGGGCAAAGAATAAGAATAATGGTCATCTTTATTACACTCAATTGAACTTTGCTGCTCTTGCTGCGCACTCACATCATTATCAAGGTGAAGAATCTTATTGGTCTTATCGCTTTTCTTTTTTTTAAAACAACGATCTCAGTATGAAAGTAGTGATAACAGTAATTACACTGGATCGCTCTAGTGTTCTCAGGCATGGCAAAGACTTTGGGCTGACTAATTCAGGAGACTCATAAACTTGGGGTTTTTCAGAGAATTGAGGGGGCAACTTTAATAAGGTCTCCTTAATATCCAAAAATACTTTGGAAATTATTTTTGACACTAATCAGATAAACTTGCATTTGCGTCATAGTAGTAAAGGCTGACAGAACTGCAGTTATTGCATTGTCCAAGCTTAACCGACCACAGGCCATAAGAGTTTGAGCTTCCTGATAGAACCTATGAGCAAAGTCCTTAATAGATTCATTTTGGTGGGGCTGTATACCCATAGAGGCCTGTTTTTGAGATGATAGGGTCTGCTCACTTCCAAATTCTTTGATCAATGCTTCTTTGACTTGAGCCCAAGTAAAGCAAGTCATTAAGTGGGGAACCATAATATCTTGAGCCAATCAAGTAAGGCAATTAGGCAAGTAATTCATCTTTTGGTGATCTGTGGCCTCACTTATTTATTTATTTAATCGAGGCAAGCTGACCATGGGACTGGCCTCACTTAATGCCTTTTCATACAGATATAGAAAGGCGATAATGCTGCCTTCCCCTGGGGAGTATTTGTCCTTGAATACTGGCTTGAAACTCAGGGGAGCATTGGTAGTCAAAACATGCACTCCAGGTTGTTAAGATTGAGTAGACACATAAGAGGTAGAATCTGAAGCTTGAGAAGAAAATTGAGGTTAAGGACCAACAGCTTCCATCTGAATTTCGTTAATCCATCAATTCAGGTCTGCATGCCCTACTTTCTCATCTAGTTGGCGAGATAGCTCAAAAATCTGTTCCTGTTGTGCATTGTACTTGAGTTCCAGAGTCTCAATTTTCGCTTGGAGCAATTCCCCTTTTGATTCACAAGCATGTAATAAGATATCAGTGTCCTTGGCCCACTTTCCCAAATTGATCAATTCATTGGACAAGGACTGCAGAGTCAAAAGGGGGTCAATTGGTACCCCATCAGGGGTTAGGTTGCATTCTTTGGCCACCTTAGAGAATTGTTCACGTAAGTGGGTCATCATGTTCATGAGAGAGTTAATTTGCTGATAAGATCCTGAATGACCATCAGCGCCTGGAGGTCCATGAGGTCCATCTGCACCTGGGGTCCACGGGGCCCATCGGCTCCAGGAGGTCCACGAGGCCCTACACCTCCAGGTGGCCCACGAGGTCCTTCTACCCCAGGAGGACCCATATTTCCAGAGGTTTTCTCTACTTCATTGACCCAGAACTGAATTCCTGAGTACAATTGTTCCAATTGAAAAAGATGGGTTCTAATTTCTTCCTCCATTGATTGACTACGCTCAGAGAGTTGGGAAACACCCTCTCTCCATTCCTTCTGGATCTCTTGAACCTTTTTTGGAAACTGTACATCAATAAAATTTGATATCCCATGATAGAACTGAATGAGCTGCTGTTGTACTTTGTTGAGGGAAGTTCGATTATTAATAATAGCATCACAATTATCTTGGCTAAACTTGGAGGCTGACTTGAAAAACTCAGAAATATAATTATTCAAGGATTGGAGTCCTTTCTAGTAAATTGAGCATCCCTTGATGGTGCATTCCAACTACAGGTAGCAAGTGGTATAATGTAGGATGTACAAGTTGTTGTAGATATTGTTTGGAGCCAATCCCTGGCATTTGAGAGGTTTGCAGCACTTCTCGCAATATAGAAGGTACTGCATTCAATTGAGATTGGGTAGAACATATTCCAGGGATTAGAGCCCCTTCAAGTAATTGATTGATGATATTTTGCAAGGCCTCAGGTGGAATTTGAAAGTCTGAGGCGAAACTTAAGTTAGGATTATAGAATTCCAAGTTGGCCCAAAATTCCAACGTGGAGGGTAATCTTGGGATTTGGGCTCCAATTGAAGGGACCCATCGTAAAATACTGCCTTGCTCTTGATCTTGAGCCTCGTCAGGTGAAAATTGAGAATCCATGGTGATAGACGTGGTCACTGGTGCGTAACTCAGAGAGCCCCTGTAGTGAGCACCAGTCTGGAAGTTTTGAATTACACTTCTAATGGGGCAGGTTGTATCTCAAAGTTACACTAGGCGGATTCTCCAAAAATGCAATGAAGTAAATAAGAAAATACAGGTTAAATCTCGACCTAATTTTTATTTTCAAAAAGAGGAAATATTTATAGGATTTTTTATGGTTTGTAATCTATCAGAGTGAATTAATCTCTGCCCAATCAAATCTTCAATCAGTTGATTGGGATCAGATTGATCATCAACTTTGATAGATTGTAATAGATTGCTCACTCCTTCTGATGATGTCAGGGGAATTGAGGATGAGGATTTTTTGGAGATATGCGAATTTGGTGAAATCCTAACAGGGCTGTTTGATACTGTACCTAAACATGCACCGCTGCTCCCCCAACATGTATTGTCCCCATATGCACAACAGTCAGCTGAGATCAATGTCCCACATTGACCTTATTCTTGCCCCGTTGAAATTTCAGTCTCTGGTTGCACACTTTATGATCACGAAAATTAATTTTTACAACAGATTGTTGTCAATTTCCTTCTCTTTGTTGCACCCAGCAGCATAGGCGCTGAAGTGGTGTTAACTTTGCCCAGCTGAGATCACGTCGCCCAGGTTTTCCTCAAGGGTGGACACTAAAACCTCATCAATGAAGTTAACCACACCATTCTGTGTGGACTCACTTTCAACCTGATCAAACTTAAAGAGTGAACACCATCCACTAGGCTTACCACATCTCACTGCGCGACTCTCAGGCTGCCTCGGTGGTCATTTTTTGCATAATTGCAGAAGTGGATTGCCTGGAATCTAATGTCCCTGCTGCAGGCTACAGCCTGGATTGGGGTTGCTTGTGGGCAGAGGTGTCTGATCAACTCAACACACTGGTAAGGCAATACAAACATCATGTTTGTATAAAGTATAAAGCAAAAAATATAATGGCAGGTGACATGTGCTCCGCCTATATTTTTCCAAAATTCTTCACACTGCAATTTAGCTTGGCATGCACACAGGTGAGACAGCTAGACCACTCCATTGCAGTAACTCCTGCTGAAGTGGCAATTTAAGTTCAACATTATTACTCCGAATTGTATCACTCTGATACAGTTGAACTGGCCTAAGTTGCTGAATTTCTTTAAAGCACACATATCTGCACTGTATTCTGGTATCTGTTGTTGATGTATCTAATATCTTGGGATAACTCTAGCACACCATTTGTGGTGCACCATACAGGAATTACCCAGGTCCAGAAATGTTTCCTTATGAGTTCTACAAGAAAAATTTTAATTAATTCTTCTCTTTTCTGCTTCCCTCGATGAATCAGTGTTTGCTAGAAACGCGCCTCCTTCCTGGATCCAGGAGGCTTTCAAAATAATGCTGTATAAAAAGGGAACAAGCCGGAATTGGGCAAGTGGCGCCTCATATCACTTACTAACACAGAGAAAAAACTACTTACCAAAATCATGGCCAACCGCCTAGGGAAATTGCCTTTGATCTCATTTACTATTAGAAATTTGGTTTAATTACCAATCAGTCTATACAGGACAACATACATACCCTTAGTCAACGTCTGCCAATCCATGGCTACTGGGGAACTTGTTTTTATAGACCAGCAGAAGGTCTATGATAGAGTCAACTGGGATTGCCTCAAAGCCTGGCTCCACAAGTTCCACCTCCCCCATAAGTTCATTAATTGGGTGATGTTGCTTATGGAATCCGCCACAATGGCTGTGCGTGGCCATGGCTTCCTCACTGATGTAGTTCGCCCTCAAAGGGGCCTCCAACAAGGGGACTCATTGAGCCCACTATTGTATAACCTCAGCTTTGACCCATTTCTATGCAATGTGAATGCCCGCCTTGCTGGTGTCCATGTGCAAGACCAAGCACCAGTCAAGATGTTGGCATTAGCTGGCGATTGTGTGGTTGGTTGTCTAACAACTAAGATGCATGCACGCTTGAGGCTACTATCTGGGATTACTCCAGGGTAAGTAACGCCGCACTTAATGCCTACAATACTGAAATTTTCTCCTTGGTAAGTTCCAGCCCGCTGGTCACCAGTACCCCATTTCCTACCCGCTTTAGCAGCTAGCTCACGGGCTTGCTTGTACCGCCCATCTCATACTGCCCCTCTTGTGCTCCCTTTTGCGCCAAAACCACTGCTGGACTGGTACGCCATTTGGGTGTGTGGCTGGAGGTGGAAGGGTATGCCTTGTCAGTGATGGAGCACCATATACTGGACAGCGTTATGAAACGCATAGCTTCCCTCAGAGCCCACCAAACTTCCTTCACAGGCAGAGTTGTGCTGGCCAACTCTTTTCTCCTATATAAAAGTTTAATTTTTGGCCCATGCTATATCTTTTTCCCCATCTTTCTTCACCTCGTTATATGCCCTCATTCAAGGGTGGCTTTGGTTAGGCCGCCCACCATCAGTGCGCTTGGATGTCTTGTTTGGCCCTTGCCATTCTGGAGGTATGGGCCTGCTTAACTTTGAGGCCCATGCGGCCAAAATACTTGCATCTGGTTCGCTGCAGTCACCGACCCCGCACTCCACACTTAACACTGTTCACGTGCGGCACACTCCAATTTCTCCCACTCCCTGGGCCTCAGCAATCCTACCCACCCCTATTAACTGTTAAAATATCTTGCCACATATCCCTCTGCTGTGGGCCCACATAGGACGTCACCCCACTTCAAACGAATTCTACTCTTCATGCAGAGCGCTGAGTGGAGAATTTGCATCTGTGGGCACACCGCCTAGAGAGGTCGCCATACTCCCCGCTTCACACAGGAAGTAAAAGGCCAAGCAGTTCTGGGCAGTTTGATACTGAGGAGGTCCCCTATTATGGCCAGGGTGAATTATTTGGTCATGTTGGACATCCCTTAATACCTAGAAACCCAGAAAGCCGTCTGGAAGTATGCACATCACCCTCTTTTGCAGCCACATGTTTTTTACCACGTGTGGCACTGATTAAAATGGGTATACCATAATTCCAAGCGCCCCCAATGCATCACACTCCTAATGTGTTGTGTGTGACCAGTATGGGACTTTGGTCCACCTCCTGGAAGAGTGCCCTCCATCAAAAGCGATCTGGCGTGAGGTTCGACATCTCTTTTGCCAAGAGCAAGCACAGCCCTTCAGCATATCTAATGACATCTTTGCCTTGTCCTTGAATTCTCCAAAACCTTCCCTCCGCGCCTTATGGTTGCAATTGCACTGTGGACTATCCACATGGTTGTCTTGGATGCCGTTTCAGGATATACTCCCACCCTCCAGGAAGCTGTACTCCAATTCCATTACACCTCACGGACCACCTTCAGGCATGGTTGTTTGGGTACCTACCATCCCATCAACAACAGTTGGTATCATTCTTATTTCCGGTTTGGTTTATCACTTAAGACCCTTTTTTTAATTTGTGCTCAATAGTGGCACAAGCATCTACTCATGATACCCCCTTCCTTTAATTTGGCGTTCCGCTGGCAACAGGAGACATCATTAGCTTCTCTGGGGTGCCTCTTGCTTATATTAGTTCTTTTAGCTTACATATCAAAAGTGTCCATCTCATGGTCAGCCTTCCCCAAATAAAAAACAAAATTTAAAGTTTGCCATGAGCTCTTGGATTGATTGGATGCTTATGGTGCTAACCTCATCTTTCAGTCTGTGGTTCTGAATGGGGCTAGCTATCTTTAGGGCCTTAAATGTTTTCACTAATTTGCCCTTTTATTAGGACACCTAACTTACAATTTAACCCCTTCACTGAAAACTGCTACATCTTGCATATCGCATGACTTAATTGTGGGAAAATATCATATGAAAAAAAGGAGGTCATTAAGTCCAAGGGTATCAAGTTGTCTGCACTTCCTGATTTTAGATATACCTTGGATCAAAATTTGGTTAAGTGCCAAGCATGCTATGTTGATATCAAGGGACCTCATGATGTGTTGGAGGACATTCATAAATGGACTTAAAATTCACAAGCTACTCAATCATTAATAACAGTACATAATGTATAATAAAATGAGGATCTGAGTCCCGCTCAGATATAAAAACATTATGTTTGGCTATTAGAAACTTATAATATAAAATTAAAGTTCAGCCTACTTGAGATATGCTACCACTAGAAAAGTTGAGTTATTCAATTAGTCAACCTTGCATTAGTTCCTTGATAAGTTGACTATGGCTTTTTCATTAGTTTCCTTGAAGACATTATCGCTAATCCAACTTATTTTTTGATTATCTTTTTTTATTTAACTGAGGTAAGCCGACCAGGGGATGGACATTACTGAACTAAAACTAAAATCATAAATAAAAAATTAATGATTCAAACAAAACGCCCAAAATGGATGGATCAATTGAATCATACCTGACAAATATCCAACCAGTTGGGTAGCAAATACTGCTATCCCTCCATGGTGGACGGGGAAGGGGGATTGGGGGGCTCGTCTTTGGCCGCATCCATCTCATTCCAGAGTAGGGTGCATGTTAAGGCAGATAGTAGGGGTGTGGGGGCATTGGTGGTATGGGGTTCGATATCCCTGAAGACTGGAACTTCTGAATAATTGTTAGCTATCATAATCCCAACGATGTATTTGCCCAAAGCGTCTTCAGCTTTGAGGCGGGCATCTGGGAATTTAACAAATGTGGCAATGTTAATTCATGTTTTTTTTGCTTTCAGATTTCGTGCTACTGTTATCACGTTCTGGATGGCTTTAGTGACATTTTTGTGTAAAATTTTCATGTTGATCTTACTTTGTGCAGTAAGATCTTTGGGGATAATGGGAGGTGAGATACTCCTGTGAGCGCAGCCACAGATTTGGTGGAAACTTTGCAGAGTGGATGGCAATCTGATGTGGTGGCTGCTTCTACTGCAAGCTGGTGGTCGCTGTAGAACGGTTTGGCGTTAGGTTGTGGGACATATTTTTGAGGATGGAATTTTGCATCCCATTCTGCGTTACAGAGCCGCTCAACTTGCAGTGACAGTTCTTCAACAATTTTACCTGATTTGTTGATTTCATCCAAATACTCCCATGGGTTTTGATTGAATTGGATTTGGGAATTGGCGTATAGTTGAGGATTGGTTGGTTTTCTGGAATTTGCCTAGGATTGAACAGGGGTCCAATCCTGCGCTTTATTGGAAGAATCATGCGTGGCCCTGGGGCAAAAAGGATATTGATTGGTGGCTGCAGGTGCAGCTGCAGCATCAGGCATTGGAGGAGGGGAAGGTAGGATTGTACCCCATGTCAGAGTTGGTGTGAGGTGGGTGGCATATCAATGGGCATTGGGCAAACTTTCAGTGTCAGCAGAAGTTTCTGAGTATGGGCATTTGCATTTCAAGTGGTCTAACTCAAAACAGGATGGACAAATCGTCCATCTGCACTTGACACAGGCCCAGAACAGATGGTCGGGGGCAGATGTGATGGTGGCATGAGGTGGAATTTCCAAAGAAATTTTTGTAAATTCAGGGCTGATTGTAGCATATGCCCAAGGCCCAGCGAGGCGTGTGGCCCCATTTGGGACCACAAATTGTAAGATGAGGTTGGCGCCATAGGCTGCAATCCTTCCATCAGCTCCTGGTGGAGCACTTTGGGGGGGGGGTGGGTGGGCAAACCAGCAAACTGGACCACCAAGGTGGTGTCCATTGGGAGCCAGGTCCGAGTTATTGGGAGGGGAATATTATTGAATATTAGTGGCACCGTTGCTGCAGTGGCTGCTTCAGCTTCACAGGGGAAGCTGAGATCAAAGTACCCCTTATAGGGGCGGAAGTCAATAAAACAGGCTGGTGTCATCCCCGCCTGAGCCATTTTGATAATGGCTTAGTCATC
This sequence comes from Massospora cicadina, assembly GCA_022478985.1. Lineage (NCBI taxonomy): Eukaryota > Fungi > Entomophthoromycota > Entomophthoromycetes > Entomophthorales > Entomophthoraceae > Massospora > Massospora cicadina. Next base: position 23,880 of record JAKSZP010019230.1, read on the forward strand.
ATAGGGGAAGAATTTCCCATATTCAACCCTAAGGCCAAAATGCATGTTGCTCCGGGGGAGCACCAGGGGGCAGCGGGGTACCACTTGGGTTTGGGCAAGATGGGCATCAAGATCCTTGGGAGGAACAAATTGTCCCAAGGGTTTGGAATGACTGGGTGAGCCAGTCTGAGCGCGTTTTCCTATCTGACAGAAAATGAAGGGGGGAGTTTCGCCACTGCCCCATGCTGGGACAGTCATTGGGGGATCTGACATCTTCTGAGCAAGACTTCAGTGTGCAATTAGGTGTTTGCTTTTAATTTACTGAATAAATTGCTCAGAAAGTTATGCCGAGCAGAGAGAGGTTTAATTTTGATTATCTTTTTAAATACCTAAATATATCATAGCACTTTATAAAAAAACTTTTAGATTGTCACGTCTTGGAGCTTCTCAAGGAGGTCTTAAACTATGTTATACAAAATTTACACTTTAAGCTTTTATGAAAATTATATTATACCTTTATATATGTCTGAACTTTTTAAATTGAAGCTCTTTGTAGTCTAGACACCATTTTTCCCTAGTTGTGGCCTTCATTAGCTCTTTTGCGTTTTTTGTTATGTTTAAATATAATAATTGAGCCACTTTGGCGCCAGATCAATTCTCATTGTTTTTCTTTTTTGTTTGTCTTAATAGAATGTCCACTAATTCTTTGGTTGGGGGTTTCCCATCAACTCTATTAGAACAGGTGTGTTACAGATAATCTCCTCACAATGCCCTTGACCACCATTTATGGGTTTGTAAGGAGAACAGTCATTCTATTTGCCCCTTATGCTTCAACTTGACTATATGAAGTATAAATGCCCTATCTTAACACCGCAGCAGCCTCTGACACTCCTCCCTTTGGCATTGGTCCTGCCATCGCCCCAGTGGAATTTTCAAATGAAACTCAATTATTTCTTTCATTCCCTCACACACTATGGGTGCAGATCCTAATTTTCCAACCAATAATTTTATCTTCTAAAAATTTTAGGAGCAAATTGCAGCTCAGGTTTAAGTCAAACTAACTTGGTTAATGTTTGAGGGACAACCTCTCTTTCCCCACACAATCATTACCCATTTCTGGTCCAGGTTTGGTTAAATCCAACCCATTCAATAAGACCATATGGGTTGACTATTATGAACCCCTATTCCATTCAACACAATTTTTATTGGCTTTATATCTTTAAGACACCTCCCAATCCCACTCCCCAGCACCATTTCCACCCTTTTAAGGGCTTCCCACAAGTCTTACCACTGATTGGCCATACAAGCAGTGGATGCCCCACCAACACCTTCCTCCACCAGGTTGTCCATGATGCCATGATGCCAGCGGGTTGAGAGTATTCCCTGTCCCAATTTTCTGGCTGACTTCCTGAGGAGCCTAAGGAAGTAATTGAGGAACTAGCATATTCTGTGGATCTCTTATACAATGATGTGACCAGGCAGTTTCTGTTTCACTCCACTCCTCCAAACTCACCAATAAAATAAAGCTTGTAAATCTGTGCCAGAACTCCTCAAGTATGTTGAGATTCAGCTTGCCACCAAAGTCAAGACACTGTACATCAGGTGCATCCTAAATGAATCAAGTTTTATGTTTTCACTTTCTAACCCACTGCGCCAATGCCTGTAACCCAATTTGTCTGCTCTTATGCATACCTTCAGACATGCATTGTTAAAAGATCCCCCAACTGCTTTTCTCATTAAATATGGATGCGTAGGCTAGCCTCCATAGCACGATGTTGGAAGTTTCTGAGTCTCAATTTAATTTTATACTTCAATTAAAACTGTGTGTCTGCACTTCCTCTTGGGTTGGGCCAAACTAGTGCTAAAAAGAACCAGAAACTTTCAAAACAATTATCGTTATATATATTCTCAGCGTGTGCTCCATCAAGGAACTGTATATGATCAAACTTGTTTCTTTTTTGCCATGAATATATAACTAAATACCTGTACATCTTGATATTATCACATCCATCTAGACATGGTAAAAGTTAATTTCCAGCGCAAAAAAGACTCCCACTCACAGTGGCCCCTCTGGTGCACATCAGTGACTTGGCACATGTGGTTGATGTAAGGTTGAAAACTGCTTTGCTCCATTCAGATCCTCCCACCAAGCCCTCCTTTAACTCTTCTACCCTGGTAAAAAGATTAGAAAATGTGAAGGGAGGTAATTAAGGTCAGGGACCTTTGGCAAACTCAAGGGTTCATACCACCACAAGTCCAGTTGTCCCATGTACATAGGAAAAGGCCAAACGCTTCTCAAGTCTCCTTCAACGTCATAAATGGTGGATTGGGTTACAAAAGTGAGATGGATTACAGATTGAACCCATTGATCATTCAAATTTTACAAATTTTCAATCCCTTAATTTATTAATAGGAAGGATTTTCTTGAAACTGGTGTCATCAGTCTACCCATCCAGCAGAATATTTTCAGGATTAGTAGTGTTCCGTTAGATTTTTCCTGAATTTTCAGATGCACTAACAAAACTTTTATGAGGCAATCTGAGCTTTCTGAACCCTCAACAACCCCATCACACCATTCCCATCCTGTCCAACCATCATCCTAATGTGGGATTAGACTGAGGCTGATTACCAAATTTCCCTTCTATTTTTCACCCTCATATAGTCATCTACCCTAGGGAGGGTAGGTTGTCAGATTATTGTTATTATTTTGGTTTCCTTACCTAAAATAATCCACCCCATTCCTAGTTGGGTACTGTGGTATCTGACTCCACAT
>JAKSZP010019231.1:0-26538 GCA_022478985.1 Massospora cicadina
ATAAAACCCCGTTTTTTTTACGTTTTTTTCAATGGTTCCTTGGGCAAAATTTGGTGGTAGACCTCTTTGGGGAGGTCTCCAACCATGTGGGCCACTACCTTATCTCGCAATTTACCAAAATCCCAGGGGCACCTGTGGGCCACCCAGGTCCCCTCCAGATCGAGGCACCCAAAGCCCCTGACGTCCAGCCACACTTGATTATAGATGCCCCTTTGGGGTCCACTCAAGCGGTGATGTTCCTTACTTACCTGGTATTTTATGTTGCTCTTTACACACTTTCCTGGGGTACCCTTTGCACTGGCACCGCTCAAGGGGCCTTCCTACCCATTCTTTTAACGGCTAGTTCCCTAGCAATGTGGGTTTGCATCCCACATCACCTTGCTGGGAAAGAGAGAGTTATAGACACTCTCTTGACACTTTACTCAATGTCCATACTTTGGATAAAATGACCTCAGATGAGCTGAAAAAGGTCCATACTTTATTGGAAGGGATATAGCGACATATTCTCCAAGATTGATACTGACTATTGGGCATATGAAGAACTGGAGCTAATCCATTGATGTGGGTGATGCCTGTCCCATTTGGTCAAAACCTTAAGCAAGTCAAAGGTAGAACAGCAGATGAGGAAGGATCAAGTAGTTACTAGATGCGGGGTTACTAGCTCCATATAAAGCCCTCGGTCTTCTCCCCTCTTGATAATTAAAAAGAAAAATGGAAGTAATTGGGTAACCATGGACTGCTGCAAACTAAATAACCTAACGAAAAAGGACAGTTATCCCATCTCTCACATTGATGAAGCCCTGGCACAACTTTCTGGATTTAACTTCTTTTCTGCAATGGACTTGGCTAGTGGATATTGGCAAATGGACCTTTCTCCTCAAGACTAGGAGAAATTTGTTCTATTTTGCAGTGATGGTCTTTTCTAAACAACCCAATTACCTCAAGGGTTGTGCAACGCACCTGCAACTTTCTAGTGCGACATGTATCACATCTTGCAGGATTTAAAGCTAAGTTGTGTCATCATCTATCTTGATGACATCACGGTGCTCTCAAAGATCTTCAACAAACATCTTTATCACCTGAAGGAGGTGTTTTAACGCTTATTTAAATCAAATATAAGCTAAAACCATCAAAGTGTACCTTCTTTCAAAGGAAATTAGATTTCTTTGGACACGTTATTTATCATGATGGAATACAACCCATACAGGATAAGGTCAAAGTGATCTCGAAAATTTCCTTTTCCTAAAATTCTACAGGATATTAAAATATTTCTAGGGTTATTGGATATCGCCACCAGTCTATCCCCAAATATGCCCAGCTCAGCAAGCAACTGCTGCAACGACGTCCTATCCTACAGCACCCAGACTATGGTAAACCTTTTATCTTGTTTACCAACGCCTCAGATTTTGCCATTGGGACCATCTTAGCCCAATTGGATGAAAATGGTGTAGATTATCCTGTATTATATTTCAGTAAGATGCTGTCAAAGGCGGAATGCAACTACAGTATCATGAAGAAGATTTTTCTTGCTGCTTTGTTAGCTGTAAAGCACTACCGCCCTTTCTTGTATGGAACTACCTTCACTGAGGTTACTGACCATGCTTCTTTGAAATGGTTAAAGAACATAAAGGATACTGCTAGGTGGTTAGCACGCTGATATCTAAAGCTCCAGAATTATGACATGAAGATTGAACATCGTGCTGGAACCCGTCATATGAATATTAGGATTAACTCAGCTGCCCATCCTGCATTTGGATAATAGTGAGGCTGAGAGGTTATATGGCCTCTTAATGACCCCAGATGACTGGGATGATTAGGATGAACCTGTCCAGAAATTGTTAGACTGGCAATCCTGCAACAACAAAGTGGAGAGTGGGAAGTTGTATAAGCATTTGTGGCAAAGTGGCTGCCTTACCTTTGGCCCTCAGAACTCGTACCTACTATTCTAGAAGCTCACTCCACCCTAGGTCATGGGGGAGCAAAGAAAGCCTATGAGTGGATTAAGGATTGGTACTATTGGAAGGAATTATGGAAACCATTGTCAAAGTCTTGGATGCCTGCCTCACGTTTAAAAAGCAATCCAATTTCAAGCTTAGATACCAATATCTACCAACTACCCCTCAACAACCTTTCCACACCATTATTCTGGATGTAGTAGGTCCCCTCCCTCAGACAACTGGTGAAAATAAATTTATCCTAGTAGCCATTGACCACTTTACTTATTAGGTTGAAGCTGTGGCCCTCTTTGCCCAAACGGCCAAGGCCACAGCCACATTTTTACATCTAACATTCTCACTTGTCATGGCTTTCCCCAAATACTACTATGCAATAATGGTAAGAACTTCACCTCCAGAGTAGTAAAAATCCTGGCCACTTCCATGGGAGCCCAACAACTTTTCTTTAGCTCCATATAATACAAATACCAATGGGACTTTGGAGAGAGCAAATGAAACCTTGGTATCCATTCTACAAAAAATAGCCTCTTCTGATCCACTTCACCGGGATCAATTCCTACCCAGTGATCTTATGGCAACCAGATTAGTTACTACCAGATCCTGAAAATGTCCCCATTCAATGTTTTGTTTGGGAGAGAACCAGGGTTAACCGCTCTTTTAGCTAAGGATGTCTTCTACTCTATTGGTGAGGAGCCTGAAAAAGCCATGAGAAGAATGGATAAGCATATTATTTAGCTTCAATATGAGGCTATGATGAACTTAGCTAAAATGGTCACTAAAGAAGAAAAATCTGCCAATGAGCTTTGGGCCCCCCTACCTTCAAGCCAAGTATTTGACATGGTCCTATACTACCATAATTGCATCACTCCTAGAAGTGGCAAGCTTGGATCAATTTGGGAGGTCCTTTCACTATAACCTATAAGAGTCAATGAGTACTCTGTTGTAATTTGGCAGAATCGTTGAGATACGCCGTAAGGGGTTTTTGCACAGGATTTAGCCCACTGAGCAATAGGACCAATGATATGATGATTGTGGCCTTTGGAAACAACAAAATAAACTTAATTTAATAATTAGGAGCACTTTCTCCCGCTACACTATTTTATTTAATACAATAAAACACAGCAGATTCTTGCTGTTTAGCTCACTCTATCCTCTTAACCCCTACTCTTAATCGCCCATCTCTCTTATATACAGCGGCTTTGGATTATACCACTCTAATAGCTTGAACTATTCAGTTCCACCAATTCTCCTCATTTCAGCTTGTTATTCTTTGTTTCTCTATCAGCTAAATTGTAGGCAATTTAATTCAAATTTGTTGAATGTCAACATCACCTATTGCCTTATTTAAGGCGATCCAATAATAAACCGTTATATCCCAATATCACCTCATCTCAAAGCACTCAAATAATTGTAACTGATATCATTTTGGAATCTTTTCCCAAACCGCCCTAACTGTCCCAAGGTTATCGTCCAGTCATATTGGAATCATGAAATTTCCCCCTCCTTGACTGGATGATAAGGCTCCTATTGCTTGTATGGTCAGAGGAACTTCATGTGTACTTGGTTAATGATTCAACCATTTGCAGGGTCTTTAATGGTATACACATCAACCCCAGTTTTCTCTATAAACTTTGAATGGACTAATCCAAATACTGGCCAGCTTGTGTTTCCGCCCAAAATACATGTTAATCATGGAAGATAAACATATCACCTTCTTTGACTGTGCCAACCCACTATGATGTACCTTATTGGCAGCCTGATTCCTGATCTTCTTGGCTAAGCTGAAGGAATATGCTTCAGTTTGCAGTTTGATCAGAATGTTCGCGAGGTTAGTCAGATAGCGGTGGGGTTCCATTCTGCTGGTGTCTTCTACACATGAGTAAAGTAACTCTGGAAGAGCTGGGTGTTGGTCATATAGTAATTGGAAGGGACTCTTCCCCATGGCAGAATGATAACTAATGTTATAGGTGAACATGGCAGTGGAAAGGAGGGAGGTCCAATCGGAAGGTTGATCCACTACTAATTTTTGTAGGATGTTCACCAGAGTCTCATTCACCTGTTCAACCATTCCATTAGATTCAGGGTAGTATGGGGCCGTAAGAACCCCGTGGATTCCTATAAGCTCGTTCAGTTTGGCGAGGATGTGCGAGGTGAAGTTGTTTCTGTTATCAGTGAGAATAAACTGAGGTCATCCTTGTCACTATATAATGCATTCCATCATGAACTTAGCACTGTAACTGCCCCTAAATCTCATATTGCCCTTGCTTCAAACCACCGTGTCAAGTGGCCAATAGCCACAAGAATGTACTTACACGGGTTGGCTCCTGTTGGCAAGGGACTAATTACATCAAGGGAAACTGTATGCCAAGCAAAATGTGGTTTCACTACCTGATACAAAGTCTTATGGTGAAATGGCTTCTGATTTGGCACTGATGGCAACAGGAAATGGTTTTGAGCACATTGAAGTTCATACTTCCCCAATAGTACCAAGGGTGCAACAACTCCATTTTCTTGCGCACCTCACCATGTCCAACTGCCTTGTGGGCACACATAATAATTCCCAGCCAGGCTGAGGGTCGCGGAAAATTAACTTTAGAATTGCTGATCCACTTGTACAGTTCCCATTCCGTTGTAATGTATTTGTTTGCATTTCATTCAATGCTTTAATCACTTGGGGTGGTTTGTCATTGTACTTTCCGCAGAGCATTTTGTAAAACATTATGTTGCTTACATCCACCATAACTGCAATTTTTGGCAATCTTGATAAGCAATTGGCATTTTGGTGTTTTGCTCTGGGTCGATGAAGAATTTCAAAGTCATAAGCTTACAGCTTAAGAGTCCATCGACCTAGCCGCCCCTCAGGCTCTCTTAGATTCTGCAACCAGCGCAATGATGCATGATCTGCTACAACCTTAAACTTTACTTCATGCAAATTAACTTGAAACTTCTTATATGCATAAATCACCACTAAGCACTCCCACTCAGTTACAGTGTAATTTTGGTCATGGCAATTCAAGCTATGACTGCAGTACGTCATGGGGTGCTCCTCCCCCTCATCGTCCTTCTGAGACAGGACCGCCCCAACAGCGGACAGTGATGCATCCATCTGCACTATAAATTTCTTATCAAAACTAGGGTAGCGCAACATGGGTGCACTAATTAGCACCATTTGAAGTGTAGCAAAGGCACATTGGCGCCGTTCCATCCATTCAAACATGGCATCTTTCTTTAGTAGCTCAAACAGAGAACCTCCAATGCAACTTAAATTGGGTATGAAGCGGTGGTAATAACCCACTATCCCCAAAACACCTGAATGTCCCGCTTACTAACTGGCTTAGTCATCTTCCAGGTAGCCTCCACCTTAACAGGTTGGGGTCTTAGCCCAGTCGCATCCACCACAAACCTGAGGTACTCCAGCTGATCCTTGAAGAAGTGGCATTTCTGGGGCTTGATCTTGATATTGGCCTCAGCCAGTCAGCAAAATACCTCTTCCAAATGGGTAAGGTGTTCAGTGAACATGAAAGAGAAGATGATATTATTGTTGAGGTACACAAGTAAACATGACAGCTTCAGATCGCCCAGAATGGTGTCCATTGCTCGTTGTAATGTAGCCAGGGCATTACATAGCCCTTGCAGCATCTGAGTGTGTTGGAAAAGCCCTTTAGATGTGATTATGGCGCATTTTTCTTATTCTGTGGGCAACTCGATTTTCCAATATCTGGATATCAAATCCATTGCCAAGAAGTAGCAAGCTCCACCTAACTGATCCAGTGCATCATTGATCCATGGAAGAGGGTATGAGTCTTTTTGGTGATACTATTGAGCTTCTGGTAGTCAATTACTACTTGATTAGTACCATCCTTTTTTTAACAATTAGGACAGGCAAAGCCCATGGACTCTTAGATGGTTTGAGCATTCCCTGCTCTAGCAGCTTGTCAATCTCCTCAGTGACGACTTCTTCAGCTGCCCTTGATCAGCGGATTTTCCAAGACCTTATGGGGATGATCCCCAGTGTCCAGCTGATGAACAACCCCCCAAGCGCACCCCAAATCATGATTGTCAACAGCAAAAAATCTCTTTGTTTTTTAAAATAAAGCTTTCACCCAATCCTTCTGGCTTCCAATAACCCCGTTAAATTCTCCCATGAAACAACTGCCTTTACACCAAGATTCATTTCAATGGGCAGACCAAATTCATCCAAATACCCAAACTTGTGTACTTGGTTGACCTCCCCAACCGTGTTCAAATGTAGATATGCTATTCTCTGATGCTGGCAGATTTGAATTGGTATTTTCTGAAGATTGGCTATTGATATTTTGATCTCCCCATGGCCTGGAAGTATGATTCCTGGAGCCACATGGGGCATAAGCTGCAATTGCTGATAAGGGCCAATGATCTCCCCATAGAGCCCAGCTGGCACTTCCACCTCTAACTCAGTGTCTACTATTACTTGATGTCCCGAGGAAATGGATATAGCTCCAGCTGCTCTAAGCGGTAGCCCTGATATTCATATATCTGATGGGGATGGTCCTGAGTTTTCCCTTTTAATTGATGATAGCACACTGGAATTACCCTCTGGAAGGTTTGAATTACACTTCTAATGTGGCAGGTGGTGTCTCAAAGTTACACTGGGCGGATTCTCCAAAAAAAAGGTGATAAATTTAAAAGGAAATATAGGTTATAATTTGACATAATCTTTATTTTTGATGAAAGGGAATATTAATAGGCTTTTTTATGGTTCATAATCTATCAGAGTGAATTAATCTCTGCGCAATTGAATCTTCAATCAATTGATCAGGATCAGATTGATTGCTAACCTTGATAGATTGTGATATATTACTCACTCCTTCTGATGATGTTGGGGAAATTGATGAAGTAGATTTTTCAGAGATATAAGAATTTGGAGAAATCCTGACACTTCCCCCCTCAAGATTTGATCACGGTGGAGGATGACCTCTTAAAAACTTAGGATGAATACAATTTACCACTATACCATTATCATTAAACAATTGAATACTCTAATCTTTTACAAAATATAACTCTATAGGGACCAGACTAATTAGTTCCCAACTTTTTAGTCCGCCCACCAGGCCAAGAATGATAGTACATAACGTAATCCCCAATCTGGTATTCAGGTAAAACAGGTTTGTGTTGATTGCTCCTTTGAGTTTCTTTTCGTGTGGTTGTTTTAATCAAATTCATTGCTTGAGCCTGAAGATGGATAATCTTGTCAGCCAAATTCCTCATAATTAAATCAGAATTTTCTGGGATGCTTTCCTCAAGGATTGTCTGAACAATAGAAGGGACTGAAGGATCCCGCCCATATACACTTAAACGGGGACATTTTGATAATGCGGTGGTAGCTTATCTGATAAGCAAACAAGGCACTAGGCAAATAAAAATTTCACTGAGTCATGTCAGTGGATGCCATCTTTCTTAGAATCGAAAACAGGGTCCCATTAACTCGTTCAATTGCCCCATTTGTAGAAGGATTATATGGGACAACAGATTGCTGAGTAGTAATAAATAATTTTGGATAACTCTTGTATAAGTTGCAAAGTGAATTAGTCCCATTATCTGACATAAGAACCTTGGGACACCCATGTTAAGAAATGATATGCTGATATAGGAATAACGCTGTAGATTTAGCTGGAGGGGTAGCAATGGAAACAGCCTCAACCCATTTGGTTAAATGGTTGACAGCCATAATGATATACTGATGGCCATTCAATCCCCAAGGAAAAGGACCTACAACATCAATGCTGACCACCTCAAATGACTTAGTTGGGGGAATAACTTGATGTTGATATTTAGGGTTGGTAGTTCCATGGCTTTTGCAGATAAGACATGAGTCAAGGGTCTCTCAAATGAACTCAGTCATGTTGTTCCAATAGTATTGAGTCTTCAACCATTCTTGAGTCTTCTTTAAGCCGCTATGACCAACTTGTTCGTGACCTTCCATTACAGCGTAAAATCTAGAGTTGGGATGTAGGAAGGGCAACCACTTAGACTTGACTTTCTTATACAAAACTCCATCTTGAATCATAATATCTTTGGTAATTGATTTTAGAAAGGCTCAATATTCTTCAGTTTCTTGATCCTATAACTCAAGTCATCCAATAAGATTGTATAAGTGCTCTTCTTTTTCTGGTTCCAAGGTCAGAATAGGCAGTTGAGACAGCCCATCAGCATTTTGGTGCTGAGCCCCTGAGCAATGAACAATAGAGAAATCGTAATTTTGCAACCTTAAAACCCAACGGGCCAACCTCCCATCAGGATCCTTCATGTTCTGCAACCATTGTAAGGAGGAATGGTCAGTAATAACAGTGAAATGGTTACCATATAAGAAGGGGCGGAAGTGCTTGATTGCTAGAATTACTGCCAAACATTCCCGCTCAGTAACACTATAATTTCATTTGGCCTTTGAAAAAGTTTTGCTATAGTAAGCAACAGGATGATCATTCTTCTCTTCATCACACTGAGATAAGATAGCCCCAATAGCAACATTGCAGCATCAGTATGTAAAAAGAAAGGCTTATCAAATTGGGGATGAATTAGAACAGGTGCCTTGATCAAGGCGGTACGCAGAGAATTGAATGACTGTCCTTGAGCTGACCCTCACTCAAAGGACACTCCTTTTTGCAACAGGTGAAATAAGGGTTCAGTCATATTAGCAAAGTTGGGAATAAATTGCTGGTAATACCTAACCGTGCCAAAAAAGACTTGAATATCCCATAAAGAAGAGGGCGGAGGCATTCATTGAATGGCTTGAACTTTGTCCAAGAGGGGTCAAATCCCTTTTAGCTGAGACCTGAAGTCCAAAAAAGTCCAATTCGTTTTGAAAGAATGAGCATTTGGAGGGTTTGAGTTTTAAGGAAGAGCCCTGAATTGGCTGAAAACTTCTTTTAGATGGTTTAAATGCTCGGTAAAAGTTTTTGGAGAACATGGTAATATCATCAAGATATACCAGAACACAAGTAAGCTTTAGATCCCGTAGCATATTGTCCATGGCCTTTTGGAAGGTTTCTGGGGCATTGCTTAGACCTTGAGGCATATGAGTTGGTTCAAACAACCATTCTCTTGATATCAGAGCACACTTGGCATTATCTTCTGGTGATAACTCAATTTGCCAGTATCCACTGGCTAAGTCCATGGCCGAAAAATAGGTGGATCCAGCCAACAACCTAAGAGAGTCATCAATCCTAGGTAAAAGATAACAATCCTGTCAGATGATGGCATTCAGTCAACAATAATCCATCACAACTCAATGAGAACCATCTTTCTTCTTAACCAATAACAAGGGGGATGCCCAAGGACTATTGGAGGGTTTCAATAATCCAGCCTCCAACAATTGATGCAACTATTTGGTAACCTGAGCTTCTTCTACTTTAGATTTATGATAGGGCTTTGCACGAATAGGAAGGTGATAACCGGTTTCAACAGTGTGCACTACTCCTTTCATCTTCCCAAAATCATAAGTATGCTTACCAAGGTATCAGAATATCTATCTAAAAATTGGAGTACTTGTTTCTCCTGTTCACTAGAGAGGTGTTTTCCAATAGCAGGACCCACAGTAAGAATTTCCTGATTGGTTTCCAATCCAAAGTCTTGTAGACTCCCAAAGGTTTAACATCATAGATACTAGATAAGGGCAGTGACTTGACATAAGCAATTGGATGCTCTCAATCTACCAGTTTCAACTCATTGGTAAAGTTCGCCAGTAAGACAGACAATGATCCTGAATAAGCATAATCCAATACTCCAGGACAAGGCAAGAGCTCTTTAGCAGAAGGATTGACAGTGCCTTGGACTTGTAACAAATGTCCCTTGGGAATCAAAAAATGAAAAGAAGTGTTAATAAGTATTTGTGATTTTGGCGGAATAACTAATTTCTCAGGGGAGAAAATAGGCATCCCCTCTTTGATATCCGCCGATGCAGAGGGTAATTTTATGTGAGAATCCCCAACATGATATTGAAGTGAATAAGACCTTTTGGCTCCTTCTAGCAGACATAACTGACGTCAGGTGGAAGCATAATCAGATAAAATTAAGGGAACTCTATACCCCAGGAGAGACAATGACGAGTCAGGGTAATTGATAATTCCATCAAATTCTTGTAAAAATTGAGTCCCCAAAAGTAGGCCATAACTCAAATTATCGAGTACAATAGCTGGGATGGTAAAGGTTAATTTCCTGATTTTCAGGGGAAAAGATGAAAAAGCTTCAATAGAAAAAGTACTCTGGTCCGACTGTGCCATATTCTTTATGATGAGAAATATTGGGTGTTAATTTGATCCATTTAACCAATTTTGATGAGGCAACATTCACCGGGGATCCAGCATCTATGATAGCTTTGGCATTGACTTGATTCACTCGGAAGTCAATATGGGTAATGGTGCTTCTGAACTGAGAGGATAATGTCAATAAGGAGGGCAAGGAATAAGAAGAATGTTCATCTTTATTACACTCAATTGAACTTTGATGCTCTTGCTGCGCACTCATATCATTATCAAGGTGGAGAATCTTATTGGACTTATCTCTTTTCTTCTTCTCACCTGCTTCCTTTTTAAAACAACAATCCTTAGTATGGAAATAGCGATGACAATAATTACACTGGATCGCCCTATTGTTCTCAGGCATGGCGTAGACTTTGGGGTGACTAGGTCTAGGAGACTCATAAACTCAGGGTTTTTTGGAGAATTGAGGAGGCAATTTCAATAGGGCCTCCTTAATATCCATATTACTTCAGAAATTCTTTTTGTCACTGATTAGATAAACTTGCATTTGAGTCCTAGAAATAAAAGCTGACAGAACTGCTGTAATTGCATTGTCCAAGTTTAACCAGCCACAGGCTACTAGAGTTTGAGCTTCCCAATAGAACCAATGAGCAAAGTCTTTGATAGATTCATTTTGGTGGGGCTGTATACCCATAAAAGCCTGCTTTTGTGAGAATAAGGTTTGCTCACTCCCAAATTCTTTGATCAACGCTTCTTTGACCTGAGACCAAGTAGAGCAAGTCATTAAGTGGGGAATTATAATATCTTGAGCCAATTGAGTAAGGCAATTAGGCAAGTAATTCATCTTTTTATGATCCGTGGCCTCACTTTATGCCTTTTCATAAAGATAAAGAAAGGAGATAATGTTGCCTTTCCCCAGGGAGTATTTGTTCTTGAACACTGGCAAAACTTATGGGAGCATTGGTGGTCAAAACATGCACTTCAGGTTGTTCAGATTGAGTGGAAACATAAGAGGTGGAATCTGAAACTTGAGAAGAAAATTGAGGGTAAGGACCAACAGCTTCAGAATGAACTTCACCCATCTGATGATTCAGATCAGCATGCCCTACTTTCTCATCTAATCGGTGATATAGCTCAAAAATCTGTTCCTGCTGTGCATTGTACTTGATTTCCAGCGTCTCAATTTTTGCTTGGAGCATTTCCCCTTTTGATTTGCAAACATGTAATAAGATATTGGTATCCTTAGCCCATTTTCCCAGATTGATCAATTTGTTAGATAATGATTGAAGCAATAAAAGGGGATCAATTGGTACCCCATTGGGGGTTAGGTTACACTCTTTGGCCAATTTAGAGAAATGTTCCCACAAGTGGTTCATCATGTTCAAGAGAGAATCAATTTTCTGGTAAGATCCTGAGCGCCCATAGGTGCCTGGTGGTCCCTGAGGTCCATCTACACCTGGGGGTCCACGAGGCCCTACACTCCCTGGGGGTCCACGGGGCCCATCAACTCTGGGAGGTCCACGCGGTCCTACACCCCCAGGTGTCCCATGAGGTCCTTCAACCCCAGAGGCTTTCTCTACTTCATTAACCTGAAACTGAATTCTTAAGTACATTTGTTCCAATTGGAAGAGGCAGGTTCTAATTTCCTCCTCCATTAATTGACTACGCTCAGAGAGTTGGGAAATACCCTCTATTCATTCTCTCTGAATCTCCTGAACTTTCTTGGGAAACTTTACATCAACAAAATTGGACATCCCATAATCAAGCTAAATGAGCTGCTGATGTACTTCATTGAGGAAAGCTCAATTATTAATGATAGCATCATGATTATTTCAGCTAAACTCAGAGGCTGACTTGAAAAATTTGGAAATATAATTATTTTTGGATTGGAGTCCTTCTAGTAAATTGAGCATTCCTTGATGATGCATTCCAACTACAGGTAGCAAATGGTATAAGGTATGATGTATAAGTTGGTGCAAATATTGCTCAGGGCCAATTCCTGGCATTTGAGAGGTTTGCAGCACTTCCCACAATATAGAAGGTACTGCATTAGATTGAGATTGGGTAGAACAGATTCCAGGGATTAAGGTCCCTTCAAGTAATTGATTAATAATATTTTGTAAAGCCTCAGGCGGTATTTGAAAGCTTGAGGTAAAAAAATTAGGACCATAAAATTCCAAGTTAGCCCAAAATTCCAGCGTGGAGGGTAATCTTTGGATTTGGGCTCCAGTTGAACGGACCCATCATAAAATGTTGCCTTGCTCTTGGTCTTGAGCTTCATCAGGCAAAAAATTAGAATCCATGGTAGTGATAGACGTTGTCACTGGTGCATAACTCAGAGTGCCCCTGTAGTGAGCACCAGACTGAAAGTTTTGAATTACACTTCCAATGGGGCAGGTGGTCTTGAAGTTACACTGAGCGGATTCTCCAAAAAAGGCAACAAATTTAAAAGGAAATATAGGTTATAATTCGACCTAATCTTTATCTTCAAAAAGAAAGAATATTTATAGGCTTTTATATGGTTCATAATCTATCAGAGCGAGTTAGTCTCTGCACAATCAAATCTTCAATCAATTGATCATGATTAGATTGATTGCTAACCTTGATAGATTGCAATATATTACTCACTACTTCTGATGATGTTGAGGAAATTGATGAAGTAGATTTTTCAGAGATATGAGAATTTGTAGAAATCCTGACACACCTCATTGCTGTAAGCAAGGTTGATTTGTCCCATATGCACTGAGCCCTTTAGTACTCTGCTGGTGGTGAAATAAATTGAAATCCATTTCAAAATGGCTAGGGTCTCTTCCATCATGTCAATGACAGCCCCATAGTGTCACATAAAAGCAGTCCCAATTAACAGATCATAGTTTCTATTTGGTAATACTACTGCTGGAGCCACAACAACAACAGATCCAAACTGCAAGGGAAGCATGCTATATTTTCCCTCAGAGACTGAGGTTTCTACTCCAGCGGTCCCATACACCATCTGGTGGTTTATGTCAGGTTTTAAAGACAACTTTGCCACCAACTTAGTGGAGACAATGTTAACAGGAGCGCCCTATCAGTTATAGCTCATACTCAGGTTTTGGCTACCACAACGTCACAGTAAGTGCACTCTGAGTAAGATGAATGCCAGCTATTTACTACATGTACATTCAGCGGTTCACATTTTCCCAGGAAACCTATAATACCCACACCAACTTTAGGGTATCCTGTTATAATAGCATCCACTGGAAAGGCAACCTCTACTCCTCTTAGAGACAACTCATCTATGAACAGCTCTATATGGTCTGACGGATTTTGGTCAAACATTTGACAAACGTAAGGCTTTGGTTGCTCCAGAAACCCTGTGTTAGCTGTTTCTTTGACTTGTGCTTGAGTCAACACATTTACTCCCCAAACTGGCTGTTGGTAGAGTAATGTATCGTCATATTGGGAGGCTTCTGCTGCAATCAATACAGTAAATTCAGGTGGGATGTATGAATTTGATATAGCTGAAGTAGAGAGTCCCATCTCTACTCCGTTATGACTTTTCCCTGATAACTTTGATCCTGTTGTACATAAGGGATCTGTCAATTGGGGCACCATCGCCCTATGTGCCCAGTGCAACCACAATTAAAACAACTTACTCTATAGGGCCTACGTCTGTGTTTAATATAAGTTGGCCCACTCAGAAGGTTATTCTGAAGAAGATTGGTGTAACTGGACCCACATTGGTAGAATTCCTGCTGTCAACCAGCGTAGTTAGGGCTGAAGTGGTAGTTGGTCAGTTGTTGCTCAGCAGTTATGGGACAGATGTTGGACTGCGGCGAGTAACCTGGCAGAATCTGCATAGACTGGTTGGTTCCCTCACATGGTTAGGGTTGGACACGGTGACAATGTGAATCTGTTTGATAATGGGTGGAGGGAAAGTTACAGCTAAGCGATGTACAAACTGAACAAGTTTACAAAGAGGTATATCATCCTCCAACAACAGGGCCATGACATTGTAAAGCTCAGGGTATGACTTCATTGCAGAGGACATTGCAATGCATACATAAGCTTCAGATAAAATTCCTGCCCCAATCAACACATGCGCTTCCGCTGTAAATTGCTCAGTGAATATGGTGAGGATCTCATTTTTCTGAAACCTGATAGTCAATAACTTGACTTTCCGCTGTGACATCTTTGCAGTTCCACCAAATAACTGCAACAACGTCTCCTTGACTTCTTGGTATGTAACAGAGCTATCTGGAAGGTGACAAACAACTTGATCAGCACTTCCAACATCCAAGGTGGAGATCAACAGTTTCGCCATTTGCTGGTCTGAGGCTCCTTCATTTGCAAACTCAAATCATTGAAAGAACCCATAAATATTTCATTTGTGATCAAATGGTGGCAGCTTATCACTGCAGACTTCCTGGAGCAGCTCATCTTGTCTTTTGAGCACAGTGTCTAATACAAGTTTCAACTCCTCATATGCAATGGCCCCATCATTTTGTGCAGATTCCTTATCAAAGCAACCTGGATGCAACATAGCAGGTGACTGAGTTTTTATTATTCTATGACTGATCAATGGGCCCCCTGTAGTGAGCACCACTGTTGTAATTTGGCAGAATTGTTGAGATACGCCATAAGGGGTTTTTTTACAGGGTTTAACCCACTGAGCAATAGGACCAACAATATGATGATTGTGGCCCTTGGAAACAACAAAACAAACTTAATTTAATAAATATGGAGCACTTGCTCCCGCTACACTATTTTATTTAATACAATAAAGCACAGCAGAATCTTGCTGTTTAGCTCGCTCTATCCTCTTAACCCCTACTCTTAATCGCCCATCTCTCTTATATACAGCAGCTTTGGATGATACCACTCTCATAGCTTGAACTATTCAGTTCCACCAATTCTCCTCATTTCAGCTTGTTATTCTTTGTTTCTCTATCGCCTAAATTGTAGGCAATTTAATTTGTATTCATCAAATGTTGACATTTCCCTATTGCCTCATTTAGAGGTGATCCAATAATAAATCCTTTATATCCCAATATTGCCTCATCTTGAAGCACTCAAATAATCATAACTGATATTATTTCGGCAGTTTTTTCCCAAACCACCCTAACTATCCCAAGATTATTGTCCAGTCATATCAGAATCACAACATACTCTATAAAGTCCTTGGCTACAGAGATTACCATCAATTAGATACATGGTCGCTTCCTATGACCTTATTCTCTTCCAGCATTTTTGAGGGGGTGATTTGGACAATTTCTTTTTTAACTTCAGAAGAAGGATGATTTGGAAAAAAAATCATCCAAAATTTTTAAATACTGTCAGACAATTACAAATCTGATATTGTGATAAGAGCATTTTGGATAAAATAAAATTATATTGGCCAAAAGACCCTGGCCAATTATCAGTGGAACCCTTATAATTGGGGTAATACTTTTATTAAATGCCTCTCAGCAAAAAACACAAGCTTTGGCAGTATGATTTAATTGACCATGTTCAGAATCAGGGGATTCAGTCCAAGTTACCTCCCTGGGCCATTTACAGTTTATCTCAAATATCTAGGAGGAGACTATCCCCTTTCTATAGGCTTGAAGGGTGTCCATTAGGTGCAAATAATTTTTTACCCAATGATTGGGTCAAATATATTAAATCCTTACCTCACAGATTTGTCCTAACTGCCATCAATCCTCCATTAGCTTTCCTGTCAAAGTGAGGTGAGTCTCAGGAGTTCTGATAGGTTGAACCCCCATATTTCCTAATTTGAACATTTCTAGCCTAATCCAAACTTTGAGCCTTGACATAATTAAAACTACGCATTGAGATATTAATAGGGTTTGCCTTCTATCCCCTCACCATCACTAATAAATTATTATAAAAATTTAACTCTTTATCAATTTTAAAGGGTTTTCATATTTCCACTTAAGTACTATAAAAATCCCCTGATAACTACATTCCTGCAGCTGAAGAGTAACCTCATCTGGAAATATAATTGTTGAAATCCAAGGCTCAAAAGGTGCCTGCAAGCATACCACCTGCCCTGGATTCCAACAGTAGTTTAAACACTGTAAAGTTTGGACCTCAGTTCAGCGCAGTCTCTTATTGTACTGGTTGTTGATATCTCTGTTTTTGTTTGGTATTGTTTGTTGCTTGTGATTACTTTGAGTATGGTGGCTTGTATGATTGTTTATTCCACAGATACTCTTATCTCTTATAGTGCATGCATGAGTCTGTATGTGGGTGAGTGTGTGATATTGTTTGTGCAGGGGACTACTTGAACCAGTTTGTGGTGTGGTGTATAGTAATAGCCAGCCTGAATGTATTTTATAGATTTGACAAGATAAATACTAATTAAATACTTATGACCACCTGCAACTATGTAAAATTATACTGATCTCATAGACAAACTGACATAATTTGAACAATTTAATATTGATCATAACTATCATCTTGATTATATAATGATCAACTCTAAAAAATACACTAAAAAGTAAATACAATTATAACTAGCCAATTTACCCGTGCTTCGCTATGGTGTCTATAAAATTTCAGATTTTCAATTTATTAATTTCGATTTTATATTATAGATAAAATAAAACCACTCAGCCAAATCTAATTGCTCAATCGAATCAACCAAAAACCACTAATACTCAGCTAAACCTAACTAAACTTATCAAATCAACCAAAACTAATGACCCCTCAAAACTAAACTGTGTCCTATCGATTTGAACAAAAGCCATCAACCACTCGGTCAAACAAAAAACCTATCAAATCAATCAAATAACACCAAACTGCTACCCGAAACATCTTTATACTTAAAATCATTGAGTATGTGACATATCTTCCAAACTACTAAATCAACTTCTACTTAACTTGCCAAAAGTATTTTATTAATTGGGGAACCAAATTAGGCAGGTTTTTAAATAATATATAAACCTAAAATCCAGATAACCGTGCTTCACTAAGGTATTTAAAGTTTATCAGATGATAAGCTCACACTGACATAGCTATAGGCTGTGCCAGCATTACTCTCAAGCCACTCGGACTAACAGCTTTGCTGTTGCCCTCGTGGCTGGTGAGCTGATTATCCTAACTACTTAATCTACTTAACCTCTAATATTGATTTTTGTTAGTTTCAGGTGAGCAATTTGGTGAATTATTAGATAATATTCGCCAATTCTCACCAACTCACTCAAGTAGATTGGACCCATCAGGCTCGATAATTTCAGATTCGATCTTATTTGCCAATTCTCACCCACTCACCCAAATAGATTAAACTTATCTGACTCGATTAGCTTCAGGTGAGCAATTTGGTGAATATATATATAAAACAAAGTCGGGTTAGTTACACCATTTATAACTCAAGAACGGCTGGACCGATTTTTATGATCTTTGATTTGTTAGATTTGTCTCCGCCCCGAATAGCAGAATAACTATTAAAACATGGGAAAAATTCACGAAAAAAAATTTATGAAGAAAATTCATTTTCTCATATATTTTGTATGGAACGGCTTTTTTGATGATATCTCGAGAATGGATTGACTGATTTCGATGAATTTTTTCGTTCGTCTCGGCCTCGAGAAGTTTCCTCGCGCATTGGAAAAGTATGAAAATCACAAAAAATTAAAATCCGTATACAACGCCATCTCTGATACATGACAGAAACAAAAAAGGAACAAAATGAACATGGCGTTGTATGCTGGTTGACAGCTGATTCAGTTGCGCGGTCCTTTCATTGCATACCATTAAGCTAGCTGTGCAGACCAATTTTCACCAATTTTCATTCAGTTTTCGACCGTTATTAAATTTGAATTCGATTCAATTAATTCTCTTCAGACGATTTTTTCTGAAATTCATCAGCGAAAAGTGATTTCAAAGAGATGAGTTCAGTTTGAAGTGCACATTGTGAAAGGTTGTCATTTGTCATTGTGCGCGCATTGACAATCAATACAATCGGTAATTTTGGACTGTGTTTAATTTTCCAGGCGGATTCGTTCGGAATTCTGTGGAATTCTATTTTTGATCGTGATTTTCAAACAGTAAGTTGCCTTCGAAGATGTTCACTTTGTGAGGTTACCACATTTGTGATTGTGCTCGCATCGATAATTGCTTCATTATGTAATTTTGAATTGTGTGATTAATTTTCCAGTGTTATTTACAATGCCGTGAGCCAGAAGATCTAATCTTTCACAACGAAGCCGTAATGCAATTAGACTTCGAAATATTGTGAATCAATCCACTGCAGATGAACAAGAAATAGCACGAGAAGAGCACCGCGTTAGTATGGCCTGACTTCGTGCTTCACAAACACAAGAACAAAGAGAGGCAGTAAGTCAAATGGCAAGGTTGGCAATAAGAAATCGTCGAGCTTATCACACAGATCAACAACGTGATAATCTTCGACGTGCAAGAAGAAATGCTTCAAGTGTTGATTTGAATCGAGTAGCGTTTCAATATGATTGCACAATTGACTACAGCTCGCATCCTTTCGTTCGAATTGGCCCAATGGAGGTTGTGTGTGACCATTGGGTGCATTGAAGTTCTCTGGAGAAACGCCTGGATTGTGCTGTCTCAGTGGCAAGGTGAAATTGCCATTATTGCCTCCGCCACCTGAGCCATTGCATTCATTGCTTCATGGCGAAACACCAGAATCATGACATTTTCTATTGAACACTCAAAAATACAACGGATGTTTTCAAATGACTTCATTTGGAGCAGACATTATTGAAGAACGCGGATTCAATCCAACATTCGAGGTAATTTCTGCTCAAGAGAGTAAACGTTAATTTTCTTTTGGTGTTCATAAATCAGTAATTCTGACTTTGCCTTCAACTTTACAGATCCAAGGCCAAATTCACCAGCGAATTGGATCATTGCAACCGCTTGAAGATGCAGAGCATAAATTCATCCAAATTTACCTTATGGTTAATATGGAGGAACAACTTGATTGGCATCAAATGATCAATAAGGCAATGAAAAGAGCAATTCTTCAAGATCTGCAGCAACTACTTCATGAACATCATGCATTGGTTCGGTTATTCAAAACCGCATTGGATCGCATGCCAAGTGATGACTACAAAGTTGTGATCAGAGCGGATAAATGACCAGCTGGAACACATGAATGTCAATTCAATGCTCCAACAATAGATGAAGTCGCAATTGTGATTGTTGGTGAAAACTTGGAAACGTGTGATATTGTGCTTACACATCACAACACTGGACAACTGCAACGAATATACAAAACACATTATTCATGTGATGCATTGCAATACCCGCTGATATTTTAGCAAGGAGACAATGGCTATCACTTCAATATTAAAATGATAAATCCATTGAGCGGTGAGTATTGATATCATAATTTTTATTTCAACATGATACTAATTTTACTAATTTCAAAGATTTCATTTAAGGTGAGGAAACTACCAGGAAGGTTAGCTCGATGAATTATTACGTATATTATTTGATGATTCATCAAAATGCTGACAACCATTTGCTATGATTTTGTCAATTGCTTCAGCAATATTGTATTGACATGTACATCAAAATCAAAATGGAGCACCTCACTTTCATTCAGTTGAACCAAGCCAAACTACATTCAGAGGAGTATATTCATTTACATGATGCAATCAGCACCAAAGGAGATGCAGCTAATGTTGGTCAATTGACTATTCTACTGGCAACGTACATTGGCAGCCCGTATCATATGCATGAATATGTGCAAGATGCAATGACATATATTTGTCATTACTGTCAAGAGAGTGTCTGTAACTCTCTTGTTCCTAGCAAGGTGATGTGGGACGTGAACCCATATTGCTAGGGAACTAGCTGTTAAGAAAATAGGAAATGGGGCACCTAGAATGGTGCTTGAGCAGAAGGTAACCTAGGTGAGGGTGTAAAACACCACATATGAGAACAGGTAAGTAAGAAAACTCCCCACTTGAGTAGACACCAATGGGGAGTCCATATTCAAGGGTATCTTGGTACAAGTAGTCTTGGGTGTATTGGTCTGGAGGGGACCTGAATGACCTAAGAAAGCACCTGGGATACATGTAAATGGTGATAATAGGTAGTGGCCCACATAGTTGGAGACCTCCCTGAAGAGATTCACCACCATGTTTGCCCAAGGAACCATTGTAAAAATATAAAATAATGGGGAAATTTATTAAAGAAAGTTGACCAACAAGGAATGTTGGTCACAAAAATATATTTAAAGTGGGCTGGGGAAATTCAGGTTCTGCGGAAGTGTACCCAAGCCTTGACACTCCAATAAACAGATGCTTCCATCTATTTTAGTAAAATACACCAAAAGTGCCTTCACTCAAGTAATTGATTGAAGCCATATTTTACCTGAGCTTAAAATTTCATAGCTGGAGCGGGACTCAAACCCTTGCTCTCCAAACAATTTGAATCAAACTGTCTTCATTTAAAATATAAATTGTTCATTTCAGTGCCTGGGCTGAGACAAGAGGCTGGGCATTTTTCACCCCATTAGTATTAACCTGGGCATGCTTGGCTTGCACCAGCGTTGATCTAAGGTGTGTTTCAGGTCAGGGAGAGCCTAAAGCTTCATCTTCTGAGCCTCCTGTCACCCAGCCTTATCTCTGGCATCAGTTCCTACTATAATGTCATCCAACTGTATTATTACCCTCTCCTCCTTCTTGGACTCCCCCCCCCCTCCAGGGGCATTTGCTAAGGAGAAGTTTTTATGTGCTGGTGGCAACTTCATAGCAGCAATGGCTGGCTTAGGCTGAGATCCTGCAGCCTCAGGGAAATGATTATGAAATGATTTGATCAGGTCTTGGGCATGTAACAATCCTGTGCTGGCACCCAACTGTTCTCTGCTGCATCAAACCCTTTCCAAGATACCAAGTACTCAAGGCATCGCTTAACCCAGTGAGAGGCTACTATTTCCTCCACTTCCCATTCTAGTGCCTCATCCACAAGACAAGCCTCAGGGGCCACAGGAGGAGGGCCCTTAAACAGGGTCAACTTGCTTTCATAAAAGATGGAGAAGATCCAAAATGCGGAGGGAAGATCCAACTGGTATGAGGCATGTCCCACCTTTCTAACTACACGGTAAGGACCAATCCTCTTTGGACCCAGTTTTTTGCATGGCTGCTTGAAAGGGATGTTGCAAGCATCAAGCATCACAAGATCCCCTTCCTTGTATGCTGGACCCACTTGGCGCTTTCCATCGCATTCTCCTTATAAACCAGCATAGCTGCCTCCAAACTTGTGGACACCCCTTGATGGACCTTCTTGGAGAGTCTCAGCAAAGTCCAGCACCGTCCACCAACCACAGCGGAGCTCCATGTTAATAGCAGGGTTAAAGCTGTGGGCTGGGGCAGCAAAAAAAGGTGAACAACCAATTGATGAATGCAAAGTGTTGTTGTAACCAAACTGGGCCATGGAAAGGTGAGAACCCAATCTGAATGGTCTGCAGTGGTGTAACAACGCAGAAATTGTTCCAAGCACTGGTTCACTCGCTCAGTCTGCCCATCTGATTGGGGGTGATAAGCAGTTGAATGGCAGGGCAGATCTGAAGAGTTTTACACAACTCTTCCCAAAAGATGGAGGTAAAATGGGGTCCCCCGGTCACTAATGATTCTTGAGGAACCCCATGAAGTGCAAATACATGGGCAATGAAGAGCCTGGCCATTTCAGCGGCAGTTATAGTTGTTTGCAAGGAATAAAGTGGGCAAACTTTAAAAGTGGTCCACCACCACCATGATTGCATCATACCCATCTGAAATGGGTAACTCCACAATGAAATCCACTGATAGGGAAGTCCAGGTCCCTTCAGCTTTTTGGACTGGTACCAGCAACTCTGCTAAAGGTTGCCAATTGGGTTTCATCTGATTGCAGATCAGGCACTATTTGCAGTACCGCCCTACCTGAACAGGCAAGCCCTTTCAATTGTAAGTACATCAAATCAACTCCAAGGTCTTTGCCTTTCCAGGATGACCAATGGTGATTTCATCATGATGGTCCTGGATGATCTCCAGGCGCAGTGGTCCAGCAGGAACCCATAGGTGCCCCTAAAAACCACACCACCATTCTCTACATGATAACCCCTGGATAAGTCCTCCTGATTCAGAGCACTCTTAGTGAGAACAACAGCATATTTGGCTGATAACGACTGAGAAAGAACTATCTTTCTAAACATGCCATATTCTAGCCTTCATTTTCCAAAGGCATGAGCGCTGGCATATGTACTGTGGACTTAGGAAGTTGAGGCAAAATTATACTCAGGGAAAGCATCAACGTTGTAGAATCTCTACCTCCTTTGGATTGGAAGCCAAAGCAGGGTTGCAGCTCAAAGCATCCCAAACCATTCTCCTTGCCCTTGGTGAACTCATAGGGAAAGTATAAATAGGAAAGGTCTCATGCCAATGGTTTGATGTGGTGTTAGAACATGGAGCCCAGCAGTACAACAGGGCTCAGTGGTCTGTGTGTACCCAGAATGGTTGGGAAGAGCCATGTAAAGTGGTGACGCCAGTAAATCAGCGCCTCCACCACTGCTAATAACTCCTTGTCATAAAAGGCATAGTTTAACTCATGCCAAGACATTTTCCTAGAAAGGTATCTCATGGGATGCTCAGACCCATCTTCACCCACCTGTAACAGGGCAGCCGCAATGGCAAAGTTGGAAGCACCTGAGGACACAATGAACTCCTTTGTAGGGTCAACATGGCGAAGGATGGATATGGATAACAGGGTGCACTTCACCGCTTGAAAAGCATCCTCCAAAATTGGGGGGACCACTGAAGCACCTTGGCCCCACTAGCCTTATATAAAGGGAGCTGCCACCTCGGAGGGTGGGTGTGAACTTCTTGAGGAACGTACATGTCCCCAAAATCTCCTCAATTCCTTGACAGAGGTGGGGGTAGGCCACTCACAAATAGCCTTCTCCTTGTCTGGAGTTATCATATGGCCTGGTCAAAAATGACGTTGCCCAGAAAAGTAACCTGGAACTTGAAGAATTCACATTTACTAATCTTGAGGGTAAGGCAAGCGGCCCTCAATCTCTCCACTACTTTTCAAAGGTGCACTGTATGCGTCTTATGATTGGTGGAAAACACCAGAATGGTATCCATGTAGGCAACTGCACATACCACCAACAAGTCTCCCAACACAGCATCAATGCGGCATTGAAAGATGGCAGGGGCATTCTTAAGCCCAAAGGGCATAACCTGAAACTGGAAAATTCCTTTTCTGGTGGAATGCAGTTAACCATTCCTGGCCCTTCTTTATCCAGATTTGATTGAACGCATTGAGGCAATCCAACTTGGAGAAGACCTTTGCCTTCTCCACATAGCGCGCAATCTGGGAATCTAAAGGGATGGGATGGGGGTCAGGTACAGTCACATTGTTTAAGTTTCCATAATTGACATATGGATGTAGAGTTCCATCAGCCTTCTCCACAAAGAGCAGTGGGGAGCAAACAGGGGAGGTACGCTGAAAGATGGCATTTTTGGCCAACTGCTCCTTAACCCATACATCTAAAACCTCTTCCTCCTGGACAGTCAATGGGTATATGGGAGAAGAAATATGCACCAGATCCACATTAAGTTTAAATTCACAATCAAACTCAGAATGTTCTGGTAGTGTACTAGCTGAAGCTGCATCAAAAGAAGATACCAACTCCTCCAAACAAGAAGGTAAGGAAAGTCCCACAGTGGGCTTCAGCAAAGAGGCAAGATACAGACTGGGAACATTGAGCCAATGGGGTAATTTGCCTTGGACGTTATCCTCAGACAAAGGAACAATCAACTGGTAACCATTTGTCAAAGACAAGGATAAAGTGTTTTCTTTCAAATTAGTTTTGACATCAAACTTCCGCCACCACTCAACACCCAAAGCAATGGGAAACAAGAGTTTCTGATAGCTTGAAACTGATCAGATAATAGATAAGAACCTACCTAGAAAATTGACTGACTCTCTGACATTCAGTGTGGGGATACCTGAGAAGCCCCACCTCTAACCATACCACTAGGTGAGTAACTCAACTCAAGGTAGTCAGTAAGGTTTTGGTCAATAAAATTATTTGAGGCACCAGTATCCACCCAAAATATTTGTGCTGAACTTTCCATAAGAGGAAGTAAGAGTAGAAGTCAACAAGAAGTATCCAGAATGGGATTTATCCAATGCAGAAAACGCCATCACTTCACCTGAAAATTCTTCCTCCAGTATCAACAAAGCCATCGGGGTATGTTATGGAATCATAGAAGGGGAGGGATAGTGGGCTATTACTACTGAGGCCACATATCCCACCACACCTTCTGCAGGTGCATATACATCTTTATATTTATAACATAGTTCTTTTTCCACTTTCTGAGAAACCCTAATAATGGTAGGGGTCAAATGAGGGTTCTCAGGAGTGATCTGATATACAGAAATAGAATCCTCATTCAGACCATATGAAAATATAAATGGCTCATTTTGTGATATTTTGCTTTCATACTAAAACGCGTTTTCAGGTTCTAATGAGCCCACACTTATTCCAAGGGTTTGGTGTGCATCGCTATCCAGGGCCATCACCCCCAAGCCCTGAATTGATGCCTCAGAATGCACCTCACCTCTCAGAAATGTTTTTGGGGAGAAAAATGATAACAGAAAGCCTTTTTGTTAAATTCAGGTTTGGACCCTCCAATGTTCCCAATTTCCGCTGAGATGGGGAGGAAATCAGTGGGAAGCATCTCACAATTCAAGGAAAGATCACTAGTCAAGGATGCAATATTTATAGGGATGACCATGAGTGACATCATTAGGGCGGAATTATCTGAAACCTTTACTTCCTTCTCAGGGCTAGACCCTGTACAGTTCTGAATTTAGAGAGTCAAAGGATTAGAAGGATAAGATTCCTCATTTTAAGAAGTGCGCAAAACTTTTTGGTTCCCATATTTATATGTTTTAATCTGATAATGTACAAATTACCTAGCCCCTTCTGGGTTGGGGTGGGGAAACTATCCAAAAGAGTTTTGACAAGATGATTGTGAAAAGTCTGAGACCACCAGGTGTGATCAGGAAGGGTGGACACTTCCCAGTGTAAGTAAAGATTCAAAAATAGCTGGGCTTATATTAATACAAAAACTAATGAGAAAACTGTGGTGGCTTTATCCATGGCAGTGATAAATGGCCAACACACCCAATTTACTAATATTGAAAGTCCCACACAGATATTTCGTATGCTCATATAATAAAACAGTTGGTTGACTAATGTTAAGAAAGTGTCTGTAAACTCTCTTGTTCCCCAGCAATTGTGGGACGTGAACCTATATTGCTAGGGAACAGCTATTAAGAAAAATGGGAAATGGGGCTTTTCTCTAGAATGGATAGCACAGAGCAGAGTAACCCAGGTGAGGTGTAAAACACCACATATGAGAACGACAGGTAAGTAAAGAAGAACTCCCCACTTGAGTAGACACCAATGGGGGTCCTGTTAAGGGTATCCTTGGTGCAATTGTGATGCCAGCCACACTATTGATGGAAGGATACAATGCTGCTCCTTTCATCCATGTATTATTTCTATTAATTTCTATTTCTCTTTTAAATCTCCATCTTAATCTTATTCTATGTTAAATGTTCACTCTTCCAACTTTAACAGTATGTGGTCTTCCTTTTATTATAATATATTCTTCCTTCTGTGTATCACAAGACACCTTTACTCAAGTAATTGATTCAAGCCATATATCTACCTGAGCTTAAAATTTCATAGCTGGAGCGGGACTCCAACCCCTTGCTCTCCAACCAAGTGAATTAAATCATCTTCATTTAAAATGTAACTTGTTCATTTCAGTGCCTGGGCTGAGACAAGAGGCTGGGCATTTTGCACCCCATTAGTATTAACCTGGGCATGGGCTTGCACCCAGCATTGATCTAAGGTGTGTTTCAGGTCAGAAAGAGCCTGAAGTTTCACCTTTTGGGCCTCCTGTCACCCAGCCTTACCTCTGACATCAGTTCCTACTATAATGTTATCCAACCTGACAATTACAGTCATCCAGATCTATTCATCACCTTTACATGAAATCTGAAATAGATAGAAATTATTCAACTGCTGCTCCCCAAACAAACATCAAGTGATTGTTATAATATCATTGCATATATCTTCAAACAAAAAATCCAGTCACTGATGAACTACATTGTTAAGCATCACATCTTTGAGGATACTTGATGCTGGATATATTTGATTGAATGGTAAAATGAGGCTTGCCATATACACACATTCTTATTTGGTTAGTCAAAATAATATAACCAGACCAAATAGATGATATCATATGTGCCAAGCTTCCGGATCCCAAAATCAATTCAGACCTGCATGATATTATAGTTACAAACATGATTCACAGACTGTG
>JAKSZP010019232.1:0-26496 GCA_022478985.1 Massospora cicadina
CCTGGGCATATCTCGCTCTTAACCCAGTGTTGGTCCATGGTATGATTGAGGTCAGGGAAGCCTGATAACTCCACCTTTTTGGCCTCCTGACGACAATTGATCCTTACAGTTAATCCCCTCAATTATGTCAATTTGGACATGACAGACACACATTATTGGGTGTATATTAAGCCGAGTAAGAAATCCCACTAAAATGGAAGACACTAATGGATGAACAGTTCCCTCCAGCTGATCTTGGCAGTTTGACCCCCATATTCAAAGCATTGTCAAAATTACTTCCAGCAATCAGCTTACTGGTTAGAGAAGGAATAGTGTTCATAACCAGTACTTACTGCGCTTGTCCTGTGTGGTTCTTATCACATACCATCAGAATAATGATGCTTTTAACTATGGATTCTTTTGTGGATATTGGAGTAACCTCAATAGAAGCCCAGTCTTTCTTTGGAACATTGATTGTCTGACTAGTCACATTATTCTTTAGAGAAGACACCATCAAGGCAAATTTAATGTTCACTTTAGAGTGATTGCACTTGGATCCTTATCAAAAGTCCTATAACAATGAAGAACAAACCCTCCTAATTTCCTGAAGTTGTATCTGTGAACAAATAAATCCATTTACTCTGACCTACACCATGACATCAGTATCATATGAGTAATAGGGTTAAAATGGCAATAATTGTTATACCTTTATATTGCTCTTTAGATTTAGCCACCAGTAAAAATTAGTGGATTTCTTTATAAGCTACAAAAACATTTAACATAATGTATGCAACTTTTCCATGGGAAATATTATATAGCCTTTTTCAATAGAACTCTTTTAGCAATAAACAACTAAAGGGGAGGTACCCCAGTGGTAGAGTATGGACTACTAACACTGCATCCCAGGTTTCAATCCCAGTAAATGAAATTTGGGTATGGGACGATGTTGACTGTGTTGGCATTGCGTACCATTGCCCTAAATCAAGATAGCAGTATGCAAGGCATCTTATGGAGTTCCTGGCCTATCATGCATCATGCGTGGAGGTTTTCCAGTTTAGTCCTCCTTTCCCATAAATTTGAATCCCCTTCATCGGTGTGGTATCATCCCCAGGTTGGCCCACTTTGAATCAAATTTAAAAACATAACAATAGACAACTTAAATAAAAGTCTCCTAAAGTGACAAGGTTCTTAGAGTCTGCAATAATACCCTTTATCTTAAAAACTCCTTACATAATAGAAGATATATTATATCTAAAGATATTATTTTGAAAAAAAACACGTATAAGCATGTACTGTATCTTTTCTGCTCAGTGTAACTTTCTAAGCATTTTTACGCTTAATAAAGTAAAGCCTAATCGCCCACCATAGTTTTTCTCTGGTGTCATCAGATTCCCCACCAGTTGCCCCAGTGTTGGGCAGTGGCAAAACTCCAACCTCCATTTTCCATTTGACAGGAAAACATGCTTAGACTGGCTCAACCAGTCATACCAAACCCATGGTACGTTTTGTTCCTCCCAAGGATCCTGACACCCACCTCACATGATCTCAAGCAGTGCCCCGCTGCCCCCTGGTGCTCCTTCAGAGCAACATGCATTTCAGCCTTAGGGTCAAATATGGGAAACTTTTCACATACAACGACCAAGCCATTATTCAAAATGGCCCAGGCAGTGATGACACCAGCCTGTTTTAGTGACTTCCGCCCCCATAAGGGGTATTTCAATCTCAGCTTCACCTGTGAAGCTAATGCTACCACTGCGGCAACGGTGCCCCTGGTCTTTCAGGGTACACCCCTCTCAACAACTTGGACCTGGCTCCCAACGGACACCACTTTATTGGTTCAGTTTGCTGGGTTGCCTACCCACCTCCCCCCTGAGGTGCTCCACCAGGAGCTGATGGATGGTTTGGAAGCCTATGGCTCCAACCTCATCTTACAATTTGTGGTCCCAAATTGGGCCACATGACTTGCTGGGCCTTAGGAGTATGCCACAATTAGCCCTGAATTTAGAAAAATCGCCGTGTCTATTCCCCCTCACGCCATTATTCCTTCAGCGCCTGACCATCCATTTGGGCCCATGTTGAGGGTGGCTGGATGATCTGTCCGTCATGTTTCAAGTTGGACCACTCAAAATGCAATTGCCCATATTTAGCAGCTTCTGATGGTGCTAATAGTTCATCTGATGGCCATCAATCCACCGCCCACCTTGTGCAATTCTGGCATGGGGTACAATCCTACCTCCCCCTCCTCCAAAGCCTGTTGGTGCAGCTGCGGCTGCAGCCATCAATCAGCCTCCACCATGCCCCAGTGCCACGCATGAATCTTCCAATCAAGCGCAGGATTGGATTCCAGTCTGATCCCATGCAACATCCAATAAATCAACCAATCCTCAACCATATGCCAATTCCCTAATTCAATTTTGCCAAAACCCATGGGAGTTTTTGGATGAAATTGATGAATCAGGTAATATCATCAAAGACCATCGCTGAAAGTTGACCAGTTCTGCAATGCAAAATGGGATGCATAATTCCCCCCCTGTTCATATGCCCCAAAGCCAAATGCCAAACCATTCCACAGAGACCACCAGCTTGCAGTAGAAGCAGCCATAACACCAGATTGTCATCCCCTTTGTAAAGCTGCTACTAAATCAGTGGCAGCGCCCACAGGAGAAATTCCACTTCCTGTTAACCCCAAAAATCTTACTTAAAAAAGTAAGATAAAAGTAAAACAACTTTACAAAAATGTCACTGAAGCTTAAGAATGTGATAACTGTAGCACAAAATCAAAAAGTTAATTTCACCTAAACTAATATTGCCACATTCTTTAAACTACCAGATGCCTGCATTAAATCCAAAAAATCTTTAACCAAATATATCATTGCCATTTTTATGGTTGGAAATTTCTTGTAATTACCAATCATTAGTGATATCAAATTACATAATGCTGATGCCCTGACGCCCTTTCTATCTGCTTTGAAATACACCCTACTCTGGGAAGATATAGATGCTGCCAAAGATAAGCCCCCTTATCCCCTATCCCCTTCTTCCATGGAGGGATAGGCGATTTCCACTGCCCACCTGGTTGGTTATTTGGTTCAGTAAGATTTATTCAATTGCTCATATGGGTGTTTTGTTTGAATCAATTAGTTACGTTATTTTAGTTTAAGTTTTTAGTTTGGTAATGTCCATCTCCTGGTCGGCTTACCTTAGTTAAATAAAAATAAACATGTACTGTATCAGACCTTTCAATTGATTCCCAACATAATCTAACACATGTGGAATACCCATGCTTCTCTACAATGTTTATAACTCACCAGATTATTCTAATTTATTTTAGTTTTTATATTGGTAGATAGCTATCAATAAGTTCAAAATTGTTAAGATATTGAACCAGCTTCCAATTACTTCACCACAATTAATTAAGCCCGCCCAATTAACTAAACCATCAATCAATTAACTGAAACAATTGATCCCATCAAAACAACAAGAAATGAACCACCACTCAGCAAAAACCCAATTGTTGAACTTATAAAACAGCAAGAACTGCAAACCACTCATCAAATCTTATGAAAATATTAAATTAAATAAATATGAAAATGCTCAGACAAATTGCTATATAATTACTATGAAAAAATATATGTATTACATCTTATATAGAACAGCTATTAAAATTTAAGATAAATAAAAGAATAGTTTATTACCATTCCCAAGCTTCATAAAGTAGTTGTGTAAAGTTTGTAATACTTTAGTTATTTTTATTATACTGAGGTAAGCTGACCAGGGGATGGACATTACCGAATATACATAAAACTAAGGAAATAACTGACAAATATAAAATTGGGCTCCCCAGGGTACTCAAGTTACCCCTGTTGCCAGCGGGACTGCCAGGTATGGGGGGTTGGTGTAAACTCTGAGGGGGTTTCCCCTGCTATGGAGCATGTGTGAAGGAAAGGGTCTGTGTGGAGGAACCAGAGTGGGAACCATGATTCTATGAGCGCTTTTTGCCTTGGTCTCATATATCCATAGAGCCAAGCTTGGAAGTGCTCCAGTAAGTGGACATGGAATCTGTTAATAAACCCATGAATGGTTGGAACCGTGCCCTTGAACGCATCTAATGAAATTGTGTGGATTGTCCACATTGCAATGGGTATTATTAGGGAATGGAGGATAGATAGGATTGGTGACTCAATCTGAAGTGAGAAGATGCTCTTTAATATTGAGAATTCCTGTTCGTTTTGGATCTTAAGCAGGCGTGCGACTTCCTGCCATATAGCTTTGGGTGGGGGGCATGTTTCTAGGCGGTGATGTAGGGATCCCACCCCTCCACATACTGCACATGTTTTGTGGAGGGAGTTGGAACAGTCCGCCATCCTATAGGTCCTTCTCAGACAGCGCCAGGCGTTTGTTCTTATCCTCGGCTGTAGGAGTGGGTGGTGAGTCATTTTCCACATTGCCTTCTGTGTGGTTAAATTATAGGGAATGTCCAACATATCTAGGTATTCTATCCTAGCTATGCTTGGGGTTGTTGCGAGCATATCTCTCTGGGGGTGGTTTTCTGGGTTTCTTAATTTGAATTGGGGGCTGGGTCGTCCCCTTCCCTGTATAGTACCCATGTTCTCTAAAGTCCATCCCATACGGCGGATAGTTCAGAGGATATGTTTGAAATGAGGGGAGATTCCATGTGGACCCGTTGCAGTAGGGTGCTTGGCAAGGTATGCAAGTAGTCTGGGTGGACTATGTGTTTTGGTTAATTTGAGCGCCTGTGCAAAGTTAGTCCTTGCTGCTCTGGACCAATGTTGTTGCGGGAGGTCTGGAGCAAGGACTTCCTTTATCCAGGTACCTAGGATGTAATTAGTGTGACTCTCAAAATCTATTAGTCCCATGCCTCCGCTTGAGCGTGGGCCAAATAGTGTTTACATCCGTATAGGAGGGTGTGAGCCAGGCCATAGCCAGCCCCGGATAAGCGCGCGGATTGAGGTTATAAAGGTAGGTGAGAAGGCGATCGCGTGGGCCTGGTACCACAATATTGGGAGGATGAGCGGGTTAGCAACTGTAACTCGTCCTGTTAATCCTGGGGTTCTTCCCTTGAGGGAGGCGTTGCGTTTGAATACCCGTTGTAACAGTTTACTTTCCATTGTCTCATTAGCATATCACCCTGATTCTAGCCATATTCCAAGGTGTTGGACGGGAGTGGTGGTGGGAGGTGTTGCAAAGGGTAAAATGATTGGGTTTTTTCTTCGTGTGTTAGTATGAGGTTCTGATGTTGTGGCCCAATTGTTCGTGTACTTGCCTAAGAGGATGATTTCTGTATTTCTTTTGTTGAGCGATGCATTACTCACCTTGGAGTATTCCTCTAGAGTGCGTTCCAGTTGTTGGGCATCTTCATTGTTTGCTATACCTGCTACGCAGTCATCTGAAAAGGCCAGTACCTTGACTGTTGGTTGTCCTTGTGCGTTTATCCCTATGAGACTGCGTCAGTTATTTGGAGAAGTGGGTAAAAGCTGAAATTGTATAGCAGTGGGCTGAGGGGATACCCTTGTTTGAGCCCTCTGTGTGGTTTAATCTTGTTTGTTAGGAATCCAGTGCCGCATACAGCCATAGTTGCAAATCCTGTTAGGAGCATCGCCCATTTTATGAATCTTGGTGGGAGTTTGAAGACATGTAGACATTCTTTTAGGTATGGCCAGCTAACACGGTCATACGCCTTTTCCTGATCCAAGAAGACCAGGGCACCAGTTGCTTTGATTGGCAAATGTTTGCAACAGGGTGAATTTTGTTCCATATTGAACGCCCTGGTATAAACCCAAAATGGTTGGGTGATAGGACGTCAGATGAATTGCGCCTAATCTAGCTGCTAAAATTTTTGTTAAAAATTTTGTGTCAGTGTCGGAGAGTGCAATTGGGCGCCAGTTGGCCAGGTCCAACTTGTCACCCTTTTTATGCAAGGTTATAACGTAGGATTCATGGCCTCCTGGTAATAGGCGTGTTTCCAACAAGCTCTGGTTCATAGATGCCAATAGGAGGGGGGCGATTTGTTGAAAATATTTTTGTAAAATTTATAGGGTATCCCATCAGGCCCTGGGCATTTCCTACGTGGTGCACCACGAATTGTCTCCCAAAGCTCCTCCCATGTAGTAAGGGATAGTAAATTGTAATTTGGTGGTGTACTTTGTATCTCAGCAGTTTGTATAAATTCTTTAATTTTTTGTGATCAGTTGGCGTTTCATGATATAAATTGTTGTAATAGCGGTGTAATTCCACCTTGACCTCCTCAGGGTCAGTTGCCACGGTGCCATTGTCTTGTGGACCTGTGTGCATGCGGGCTGGTTTCTGCGGGAGTGAAATTGGTGGAAAAAGTATGTTGAACAGGTTTCGCCTTCCTTTATGAACTTATCTTTGTTCAATACTTTGATTCTGTGTTGGTGTTTGAAGATGAGATTGTTAAGTTGGGCAGAAATTTCTTCCCATTTGCATCCCCAGTTGGGGCTATAGCCAGATTTTGGAGTATTTATTTCCAGGTGGTCTAGTTCCACCAAGGTACGCTTAATTGTGGCCGTGTCCGCGGTGTACTTACATGATGCAATATGTCAGGTTTTGTTGATTAAATCCTTTTTAGAATTTTCCCAAGTTCCAATGGGATCTGAAGTGAATGGGGCTGTGAATTCTGGGTTTGTAGCCTTGTATTTGACCCAGTTGGATATCTCAGGCAATTTTATATTTTCCAGGTGATGCTTTCTCCAAGGTGACACCTGTGTGTGGGATTGGGTTGGCGCTAACTGCATCATAACTAATTGGTTGTCAGAAAATTGATCCTTTTTGTTATAAATTTGGAGATTCTTGAGTGGTGGGATTGCGGGTCAAGGATGTGGTCAATGCGACTCATTGATATGAGCGCTCCCTTGAGTATGTTGGGCCACATCATGTGGGGAAGGAGTGGTAAACAGGGGGAAGAGCATCCTGTAAGCCAAGAGATGCCTTCATTGTGCGGAATTAAATGTGTCCAGGTGGGTATCCCCTGGGATTAGGCCATCAATCCGTATTGGGGTTATCCCAGCAGTTGAAATCACCTAACATAATGGTATCTGGTGGGAGGGTGAGAGTAGGAATGTTTCATAAAATTGTTTTCTCTCAGTTGCAGTGCATGGTGCATAGATACATGCTATTGATATTATTTCCTCTTGGCATGTGATTGTTGCTACCAGGACTCGACCATGCAAGTGTGATGACAAATTTGTAATTTTGAATTTTTTGTTGTTTCAGATGATCACCCCACAGTGAGACATCCATACTGATTGTGATGGTGAGACCCTGGTTGACCAGGATCCTTCTTCCCCTTGTAGTTAGTGGGTTTCTTGGATGGCCAAGATGTCTACAAGAGTTTTTCGCAGGAATTCCAGCTTTTTTGGCTTGGGACGTATGAGCCCTGGCTCCCACGATGTTTAGCGTCCCTATTGACACTGAGGTGCCCGCAGCGCCTCAGGAGCGGTTGGGAGGGCCCTCTGGCCCTATCCCACCATGGCTCATTTTGGCCATGCTCCGCGTCTGTACTCCAACTCTTTCACTGCCATTGTTGGTTCCCTTGATCTGTCCCAGTGATTCAAGGGAATTGCGGTTTTTTGCATTTGCATCAACTTTTCCCGCACAGGTCTCATGTTGATTTGATGCGGATTGTTGATTAAATTTTATATTTTTGAGGTTCAACTTTAGTGAATTGTGCACCGCATTTTCGCCCAAAACGTGGTTGCATTGTTCCTCAGTATGTGCATGACTGATGTTGATTTGTGACTTAGTCAGGTTACTGTGAAAATTTTCGACCTGGGCATATTGTTCTGATTGGTTGGTTCAGTGAATATCCAAAATATCCTCCCGAATTTGTCCAGGGTTAATGGCAGACTCCGCGTGTGCCACCGCTTCAGCTGCTGCTCGCTTGTGGGCTTTTTGTGCCACTTTACGTTGTTTGCTTGTAACCGGGTCCACAATGGAGTATAGTCCATCTTCTCCCCAGCGGAATGGGTGGTGACTGTCAGTTATTTTGGCGAAGTTTTCATTATCTTCATCCATTGCTTCCTCACAACAATCATTTTCCATTAAGCCCTCTTTCACAGGGCATGCGTGTTACTTGTGGCCCAGTGAGCCACAGTGGTTGCAAATGGGCGGTGCGCGTTCTGGTGTAACTCAGAATGCGGCTGACTGGCCCCCATCTTCAAAGTGAAATTCTGCTGTGCGGGGAATTCTGGTAAGTCCTTTTCCACTTCTGGGAAGGGATTGATTATGGCAATAGCTTTGCCCATGCACAGGTTGGGCATCAGGCGAAATTGCTGTAATTCGAGTTTCTGAATTTCTCCATAGGCCACAAGACCTTTGTGGAGCTCCTCCTCGATTACCTTATGAGGAAGGTTGGTGGGGAGTAAGTCAAAAGAGATGAACAAAGTTTTTGCTTTGTTCCATCTGGTGCATGCGGTGCGCACAATTTTTTGCCCTCAGGGAGGGCAATTTCCACACAGACTTTTGCTGCGGCATCAGCTTCATTGGCTGTTTCAAAACCAATATTGATCCAGCTGCAGCCCATGTTGTTGGTGGCTACGTACACCGCGTGAGGGAAAAGTGAGGGCTGTGCCTCACATGTTTTCTCCCAAAGGGTCAGTGACTCATCCCCAAAGGAAGAGTCTGATCCCATGTTCCACCTTTGACAAAGGTTGGTTGAATTGAATTTACATGTATTGCGCGTGCTTTACAGTAAATACCATAAACCCAGACGGTGTCTAAGTTTGTGATTTTTTTATGGCTTAAGTTCCTGATCCCCCTCCAGGGCGTTTCTTGCCCTTAGTTGGACCGTTAAG
Organism: Massospora cicadina; assembly: GCA_022478985.1. Taxonomy (NCBI): domain Eukaryota; kingdom Fungi; phylum Entomophthoromycota; class Entomophthoromycetes; order Entomophthorales; family Entomophthoraceae; genus Massospora; species Massospora cicadina. The sequence goes on from JAKSZP010019232.1 coordinate 8,814, forward strand.
TGCACCACTTGCCACGACGCTCGCCCATGTTGTATTATTTTTGTTATTAAAGTCGCCCATCTTTCCTGTGTGTGATTATCCAAATTTGCTGTTCAAATCAAATCGTAGTAACTAAAGTGATTGTTATGAGAAAGAAAAGCTCGACTAACAAGGATGTTGGTTAGCGGAAAGCATATTTAAACTAAAATGGGGGAATAAGGGTTATGCCACTGTGAGCCCAAGAACTGAACCACCAATAGGGCAACGCTGCCATCTGAATTAGTTGAACAGGCTGAAACTGATTTCACTCAAGTGATCAATTAAAGTTGGATTTGACCTGAATGCATTGTTTCATAAATGGAACAGGTTTTGAAACCCCATTCCTCGACAAACCTAATAGAACCATCTGAATTGATTTGGTAGACCATCCGTTTTAACGTCTGGGCTAATGTAAGGGGCTGGGCACTTGGCACCCCACTAGTACCAACCTGGGCATATTTTGCCCGTACCCAGCGTTGGCCTAGGGTATACCTAAGGTCAGGGAGGGCCTGTAATTTTACCTTCTGGGCCTCTTAGCGCCCAGCCTTAGCCTTGGGGTCAGTTCCTACTATGATGTCATTTGACCATGACATTAACCTCTCCTCACAATGGGGCTCAACCCCCCTCTGGGGGCTTGCACAAGAGAAAAGTTCTTGTGGGCAGGGGAAAACTTCATGGTGGCAACGGTTGGTTTGAGTTGAGATCCAGCATCCTGAGGGAAACGCTTGTGGAAGGCTTTAATCAGATCTTGGGCATGCACACAGTTGTGCACTGGAACCTAACTGTTCTCTGTAGTATCAAAGCCCTTCCAAGATACCAGGTACTCAAGTCTTCTTTTAACGTGGTAGGAGGCAACTATATCTTCCACCTCCCATTCTGGCACCTCATCCACGAGATAGGCCTCAGGAGTCTCTGGTGGGAGGCCCTTGAACAACATAAGTTTGCTCACATGAAACACTGAGAAGATCTAAAAATGAAGGGGGAAGATCCAGCTAGTATGAGGCATGGCCCACCTTTCTAACAACGCGGTAAGGTCCAATCCTTTTAGGTCCTAGCTTCTTGCATGGCTGCTTGATAGGGATGTTACAAGAATCAATCATCACGAGATCCCTTTCCTTGTACATAGGACCCACTCGGCGCTTCCCATCAGCATTATCCTTATACACTCGCATTGCCGCCTTTAAGCTTGTGGAAACCCCCTGGTGGACCTTCTTGATTGTTTTAACAAAGTCCACCACTGCTTCAACCTTAGACCCACAGCTGGGCTCCATGTTAGAGCGTGGTTAAAGCCATGGCTGGCGAAAAATAAGGAACAACTGATTGAGGAGTGCAAGGTATTGTTGTAGCTAAACTGGGCCATGGGAAGGTGAGAAATCCAATCATAATGATCTGCAGCGGTGTAACACCGCAGAAACTGTTCCAAGCACTGGTTCACTCGTTCAGTCTGCCCATCTGATTGGGAATGATAGCACAGTTGAACGGCAAGGGCGAATCTGAAGAGTCTTACACAAGTCTTTCCAAAAAAGGAGGTAAACTGAGGGCCCTAGTCACTGAAAATTTCTTAGGGACCCTCATGAAGTGCAAACATATGGGTGACGAAGAGCCTATCCATTTCAGCTGAGGTTATAGTAGTTCTGCAAGGAATAAAGTGGGAAAACTTTGTGAACTTGTCCACCACCACCATGATGGCATTGTAACCATCGGAGACAGGTAGTTTTACAAATAAAATCCATTGATAGGGAAGTCCAGAGCCCTTCAGCTTTCTGGACTGGTACCAACAACCCCACTAAAGGTTGACGATCTGGCTTCGTTTGGTTGCAGATTAAACATTCCTTAGAATACTGCCCTACCTGAGCAGGCAAGCCCTTCCAATTGTATGTGGCCATATTAACTCTAATGTCTTCGCTTTATTAGGATTACCAATGATGAGTCTATCATGATGGTCCCAGATGATTTCCAGGCGAAGTGGTCCAGCAGGAACCCATAGGCGCCCTTGAAACCACACCATCTCATCCTTCATGTGATAGCCCCTGGAGAGATCCTCTTGATTCAACTTGCACTTAGAAAGTTGCGTAGGATATTCAGCTGCTAGCGGCTGAGAAAGGACTACCTTCCTGAGCATACTATATTCCTCCGCATTTTCCAGAGGTGCAAGCGCTGGCCCGTTGGCCAGGGGAGAGGGAAGTTGTGACAGAATTTTACTTGGAGGAATCATAACCTGTGTGTTGTGCACTTCTACCTCCTTGGGGGTCAGGGGCTAAAGCAGGGTTGAGGCTCAAAGCATCCGCCAAACCATTATCCTTGCCCTTGGTGAACTCAAACGTTAATGCAAATTGGGCAAGGGTCTCATGCCAACGGGTATACCGTGGAGTTAGGACATGAGGGGCATGGTAGTACAGCAATGCACGGTGATCTGTACATACACACAATGGCTGGGTAGAGCCATGCAAGTGGTGACGCCAACATGTCAGCGCCTCCACCACTACTAGTAACTCCTTGTCATAATGCGTAATTCGATTCTAGAAGAGCCTGTCAGGCGAACAGCAAGTGAGAATTAGACTGGCCTGCCAGCCAAGGTGCCAGAGCACCTGAACAGCAAACCAGAATGCCCAAGGCACTGCTGCTGGTATGACGAATATGAAATTGGAAAGTAGTTTCACCAATATCTGCCAGTGAGCCAGAATTTTGTACAGGAACAAAATAAAATACCAGATGAACATGGCCGTTAACCCTGAGGGGTATGAGAGCGCTGGTGGAAAAGGCGGCTTAGTTCTCAACACATAGAAACTAAATTTTGGGGAAGGTTTTTTAATGGAAAATTCAAGGAAAAAAATCAACCAACAATTTTCTCAGTGCAATGCAACTGATTAAATAGTAGTTGATTTAGAGGGGAAACAAGCCGGGATCAGGTCCCGCAAGTTTGACTTAACTGGCGAACTGTTTGGGAATGGGGAACAGATAATTTAACTGCGAACTGACATTGAAGAATTTGGCACCAGGCCGAGTAAACGTTGGTTTGACCTTGAATGTCAGAACTGAGGCTTGAATGCATTTCTGATAGTTGGTGCAACAACATTTAGCCTGACGAGCAGCAGGAATCCCCCAAGGCCACCCCACATAGGGGTGGGCCCATTTGGTTGGGAACAGGTTCAGGATGTCCAACCCATCCGTGCTTGGTCTCTGGACTGTTCATTTGGTCAGTGGCATTGCATCAGGCGCAACAGCCAATTTGCCAGTGGGGAGCTTCTAATCCTTATCAATGGTGTCTGATGCTGTTACCTGCCCGTTGGGGGTGATCCCTGACAATTTTGGGAGGGGAGATTTTTTCTTTCATCATGTTAACTGAATTGCAACTATTGGGCGTTCTGGCCAACAGATTAGACTTCATACCTTTTTGACCATTTGAAATCCAAGCATTGGGCTGATTGCCACTTGAATTAGTTCTGATTGATTTTATTTCAGTGATCTTGGTGCAGATTTCACTGATTCCTCATACCAGTTCTGCCTTGGAGAGTGTGGGTACTGGAATCAGGATCCAAAGTGGGAGGGCTGTTACCTAGTGCTCATCTACCATGTGAGCGAGATCGCCCTGAGTAACGAGGAGTACAGCCATCCTCTTTGGTGCCTTCTTGCTCGGGAATGGGAAAATGGCCCAATCAACACCCAGAGGATGTTCCCCGGGACTTACAGAGACATTTTTCTAGAAAAATATCCCACTGGATGCTCTATCCCATCTTCACCTACTTTAACAAGGCGGCCGCTATGGCGAAGTTGGAGGCATCAGTAGACACAATGAACTACTTTGAAGGGTCGACATGGCGAAGAAATGATGTGGACAACAGGGTGCACTTCACTGCTTGGAAATCATCCCCCAAAATGGGGGACCACTGAAGCACCTTGGCACCGCTAGCCTTGTATAAGGGAGCCGCCACCTCAGACAGATTGGGAGTGAACTTCTTGAGGAACGTACATGTCAGCAAAAAGCTCATCAATTTCTTGACCAAGTCAGGGGTAGGCCACTCACAAATAGCCTTCTCCTTGTCTGGAGTTATCATGTGTCCCTGGGAAAACACGACATTGCCCAGAAAAGTGACCTGGGACTTGAAAAAGTCACACTTGCTTATCTTCAGCGTAAGGCTGGCTGCCTTTAACCGCTCCACCACTTGCCAAAGGTGTACTGTATGGAACTCCTGATTGGGGGAAAACACCAGGATGTCATCCATTTAGGCAACCGCGCATACCCCTAAAAAGTCCCCCTAATGCTGCATCAATGCAGCGTTGAAAGATAGTGGGGACATTCTTAAGCCCAAAGGGCATAACCCGAAACTGGAATATTCCTTTTCTGGTGTGGAAGGCGGTTAGCCACTCCTGGCCCTTCTTTATCAGGATCTGATTAAACGCATTGAGGCAATTTATCTTGGAGAATACCTTCGCCTTCTCCACATAGCGCGCAACCTGTGAATCCAAAGGGATGGGATGGAGTCTGATAAAATGACGTTGTTAAGGTTCCTGTAGTCCATACACGGGCATAAAGTACCATCAGACTTCTCCACAAAGAGAGGGGTGAGCAACAGGGGAGGTACGCTGAAAAATCGCACCTTTAGCTAACTGATCCTTCACCCACACATCCAACGCTTCTTCCTCCCGCACAGTCAATGGGTAAATGGGGGAAGATATATGCACCAGATCCACAGGGAGCTTGAAGTCACAATCAAAATGCTGAGTGCTCAGGTTGTGTGTTAGAGGATGCTGCATCAAAAAGATTCCAACAACTCCAAACAGGACGTTAGGGGAACCTCCACAGAGGGCTTCAGCAACGGGGCAAGCTTAAAAGTGGGAATATTGGGCAAATGAGGTAATTTTCCCTGGGCTTTACCCTCTGACAAAGGAACAATCAAGATGTGACCATTAAACAGAGACAAGAAGAGAGTGTTTTCTTTCAAATTATTCCTGACATCAAACTTTCTCCACCACTTAACCCTCAAAATATAGGGGAACAAGATGTGCTTGATAGCTTGAAAATGGTCTTACAGAAGATAGGCGCTCACCTGGTAGTCCACCTGCCCCATGACGTTCAGCGCAGGGATACCTTGAGAAAGCCCCACCTCTAACAATACCACCTGGTGAGTAACTCAAATCAAGGTTATCGGCAAGGTCTTGGTCAATAAAATTTCCAGAGGCACTGGTATCCACTAAAATAGTTGTGCAGAACTTCCCAAAAGAGAATGTAAGGGTAGCAGTCAGGAGGAAGTATCCAGAGTGGGATTTATTCAAAGCAGACAACGCCCCCACCTCACCTAAAAATTCTTTTGGCTTGAGCAAACCATAAGGGTAGGTTCAGGAATCATAAAAGGGTGAGGGATAGTTGGCCACTCTTACTACTGAGGACACATATCCCACCATATCTTCAGCAGGTGCATAAACATTTTCATATTGTAAGCGCAGTTCTTTTTTAACTTACTGAGTGCTGCGAATCATGGAAGAGGTCTAAAGGGATTTTCTAGTGTGATTCCATACACAGGAATAGGTTCCAGATCTGAGTCATGAGAGGGCCAATATGGTTCAGAGGTATATATCAGGGTTTCGTTATAAAACGCGTTTTTAGACTTGAACGACCCTATTCCTCTAACCTCAATGGAATGCCCAACGTGATTTAAGGCCAACACCCCCAGACTCATCTGCGCCAATTCCACCAGCATTGACAGAATGTGCTGTCAAAGAAAAACTTGTTTATTGGAATGGAAATTGATTATTTCGGCAGAAATTTGGTGAATCATGACATCTGGACATCAAAGCATCCGTATCCACCATGTATGAGCACAAAGGGTGGATACTTTCCAGTTGGAATCAACCATAATAATGCCAAGTTGCTCCAACCTTCAGGAAAAAAGGAAACAGTGGTGCATCTAATGATAGCCAAAGCCCACGGCTGGCGCCAACTGTTTCCACTTCGAAAAAGTTCTACACAGAAAAAGTTCAGGCACACAAGAAAAGATGGTTGGTCAACTAAAGTAAGGAGAGTGTCTAAAACTCTCCTGTTCACAGCGTGGCAGTGCACGGTGAATCAGGCCAATGCCAGGGAGCTAGCCGTTAGTGCTAGAGTAATTAAAGCCCAGCAGAGGGTGCTGGAGCAATAACCACTTAGGCATAAAAGTGCGAATTTTATAATAAAAGAACCACCAAAAGCGACGTGGTGCACAAAGTGAAAGGGGATAAGTGACCCAGGTTGGAGGGAACCTGAGAGAACCAAGAGTGCACTAGGGGATAGCTTCAAAGTATTTGTAATGGCAAGTTTAATGGAGCGCAAGACCTCCTCAAAGAGTTTGCGCACAGGATTGTTTGAAATAACATAAATAAAATGGAAAACGGGAAAAGGTTTATTTGGGAAGTTGACCAACAAGGATGTTGGTCCGGGGAAAACATATTTAAACTTAAAAGGGGGAATAAGGTTTATGCCACAGTGGGCCCAAGCACTGACCCACCAATAGGGCAACGCTGCCATCTAAATTAGTTGAATAGGCCAAAACTGATTTCACTCAAGTGATCGATTGAAGTTAGATTCGACCTGAACGTGTTGTTTCATAAATGGAATAGTTTTTGAAACCCTGTTCCTCAACAAACCAAACAGAACCATATGAGTTAATTCAGTAGATCAACCGTTTTAACGCCTGGACCAATGTAAGGGGCTGGGCACTTGGCTCCTTACTAGTACCAACCTGGGAATATTTTACCCATACCCAGAGTTGGTCTAGGGTATGCCTAAGGTCAGAAAGAGCCTGTAATTTCACCTTCTGGGCCTCCTGGCGCCCAGCCTTATCCTTGGGGTCAGTCCCTACTATGATATCATGGGCCCATGACACAAACGGCATAACCCTGAACTGGTAGATACCTTTCTGAGTACTAAAAGAGGTCAACCACTCCTGACCTTCTTTAATGCGATCTGGTTGAAAGCGTTGAGACAATCAAGCTTGCTAACACTCTAGTTTTCTCCACATAGTGGGCAATCTATTTCTCCAGAGGGGGCGGATGGGGGTCAGGCACTGTTACGTTGTTCAGATTGCCATATTCAACGCAGGGACGAAGTGAGTCATCAGAATTCTCTACAAACAGGAGGGGGAGCACATAGGTGAGGATTTCTTAAAGATTTGACCCTAAGAGAGCATGTCGTCACCTCAAGCGTTCAAGGAAGCCTCCTCCATCAGGGACAAGGGGTAAGTTAGAGAGGATATTCTGACGGGTCCATGGTCAACTTAAACCCAAAGTCAAACTTGGTGTGCTCAGGGAGTGGGCGGGCCTTTGTGGTATCAAACAGATCAGCATATCTGCGGATGCATTCAGGCAGAGTAAATGTTGGGTTCAGGGATTAGTAGGTTGAATAGAGGCTAGACCCACCTTAGGAGAGGGACCTCACCTTCTAGGGAGCGCCATGGCGCTCTTATCTAATCAAAAGATGGTAACTGTGAATCCACCAGGTCTGTGCATGCATGGTAGAGTCCAGGAGGTTAGTGGCGATGTCAGATCGGCGCCACCACCCATATCCTAAAATAACAGGGTATAGGAGGTTCTTTACTGAGGAGAAGCACTCAACAAAGTAACTGTTGCTTGCAATAAAAGGAACAGGTATTAACACGCGATAACTTGGAATGGTTTGAGATGCACCACCCTCCACAAACTGACCAACTTTCAGGAGCAGCTCAAGGGCCTCTGCCAACTCTTGGCAGATGAAGTTATCAGTTGCAAGGTTCCTTTTTCCACTCAGCATAACTTTCCAAGAAATTTATATGGGTAGAAAGTAAAACTCGATCACCAGTTGTAGTTTTTCCCTGTTGTCATTGGATTCCTCGCCAGCTTCCCCAGTGTGGGATAGTGGTAAACCCCCCTGCCATTTTCCGTCCAACAAGAAAACGTGCTCAGACTGGCTCTCCCATTCATACCAAACCCCTGGGACAATTCATTCCTCCAAAGGATCTCAACACCCACCTCACATAATCCCAAGCAGTGCCCCGCTGCCCTCTGGTGCTCCTTCAGAGCAACATGCATTTCAGCCTTAGGGTCAAATATGGGAAACTTTTCACATACAACGACCAAGCCATTATCAAAATGGCTCAAGCGGTGATGCATCCCGCCTGTTTATTGACTTCCACCCCTATAAGGGGTATTTTGATCTTGGCTTCACCTGTGAAGCTGAAGCTGCCACTGTGGCAACTGTCCCCGTGGTCTTCCAGGATACTCCTCTCTCAACAACTTGGACTTGGCTCCCAGCGGACACCACTTTGGTGGTTCAGTTCGCTGGTTTGCCTACCCACCTTCCCCTGAGGTGCTCCACCAGGAGCTGATGAAAGGTTTGGCAGCCTATGGCTCCAACCCCATCTTGCAATTTGTGGTCCCAAATTGAGCCACACTCCTCTCTGGGCCTCAGGCATATGCCACAATCAGCCCTTAAACAAACAAAATTGCCCCATTGAATCCCCCTCATGCCGCTATCCCCTCTGCCCCTGTCCATCTGTTCTGGGCCTGTGTTGAGAGCGGACGGACAATTTGTCATCCTGTTTGGAGTTGCTCTACTTGAAATTCAAGTGCCCATCCTAGCTGCTTCCAACGGCGCTGATTTTTCATCCAATGGCCATCAATCTGCCACCCACCCCACGCCAGTTCTGGCATGAGGTACAATCCTACCTCGCCCTCCCCCAAAGCCTGTTGGTTCAGCTGCACCTGCAGCCACCAATCAGCCTCCATATTGCCCCCAGTGCCACACATGATTCCTGCAATCAAGTGCAGGATTGGACCCCAGTTCAATCCCATGCATCCTCCAACAAACCAACCAATCCTCAACCATATGCCAATTCCCCATTCAATATAACCAGAACCCATGGGAGTTTTTGGATAAAAGTGACTAATCAGATAATATCATTGAAGAATCATCACTGCAAGTCGACTGGTTCTGTAATGCAAAATGGGACGCAAAATTTCCCCCTCATTTATATGTCCCACAGCCAAATTCCAAATCATTCTACATTGACCACCAGCTTGCAGTCAAAGCAGCTGCTACATCAGATTGACATCCCCTCTGAAAAGCCACCGCCAAATTAGTGGCAATGCTCACAGGAGGAATTCCCTCTACCGTTATCCCCTCAAACCTCACCCCAAAAAGTAAGATTAGAGTAAATATTGCACAAAAATTATAACAACGCTATTCAGAACGTGGTAACTGTAGCATGGAATCCAAAAGCTAAGGTTACTCAAACTAATATTACCACATTTTTTAATCTACCAGATGCCTGCATATAATCCAAAAAAAGCTTTAGCCAAATATATCATTGCCATTTTTATGGTTGGCAATCTCTTGTAATTACCAATAATTAGCAATATTGACCACATGCTGCTGATGGCCTGACGCCCTTGCTATCCACCTTGACAGGTATCCTACTCTGGGATGAGAAAGCTGCTGCTGAAGGTGAGCCCACTGATCCCCTCCCATTCCACCACGGAGGGAAAAGCGGTCTCCACTGCCCACCTGGTTGGTTGTTTTTTTGGGAGTTTAACTCAATCCGTTCATTTATGGGAGTTTTGTTTAAATTGATTAGTTATGTTACTTTTTTAGTTTTAGTTTTTAGTTTGGTAATATTTATCCCCTGTTCAACTTACCTCAGTTAAATTAAAAGTTTTTAGTTTCACCAGTGTCCACAAAATCGTTTGCTTGAAAGCTCTTCCCTTAAGAAGAAAAACTAGCCATGAATAAGAAGTAATCAGAGGAGGGTTTGTTTCCCTCAGAGCCAAAGGAGGACAGGATGTCTTCAAGCCCAGAGGACGGCGTATAGTGTGGAGTAACCCTGGAAAATTTACCCCGTATTACTTTACATTGCCACAAAGTTGTCCACAAGACTTAAATGGTGTGGGGTAGCTTAATGCTCTATGTTCGGCGGGAGTAAGATGTTTATCACAGGAGACTACACCAGTCAGGACAGCTAAGCTTTTGGTGGGGTCAGCCATGGCTAGCTCTTCTTCAATCATCCTCTCATGGATCTCTACTCGTTTCTGGATGAAGTCCACCATAAGAAGTGACTCTGGAGTGATAGGAAGGATTTTTTCAACTGGGCCATCTGGGATGACAGGTTGGAAAAAAGACTTATGTTCCAAAAAAGGCAACGGCAGGTCCATGTATATTACCCTCTACTTTTGAGGACAAAAGTGAGGGGTACTCTGTGGTGCACGGGGGTGCAGGGCCAGTAGTGAGGGGACCCCCGCCTATGATGGAGGTTTTAGTCTCACCTTCCAGCGAGCTCACTGCTGGTTCCATGCAGTACTGGGAGAGCATGGAAGTAGGGCATTCTAGATTCAGGTTGTAAGTGTCCATAATGGCCAGTTTCTCAGCTTGATATGTCCCCACTGGATCAGAAACATGTTGGTGCCCTGCAGTGATGGAGTTGTCAAGTTCTAGAATCTGAAGTTCAGAGGTACATTTAGTCTTGGTGTCACAGAGGCTGATAGACAACAGGGATGCAAGGATGGAGCATGTCACAGATAAGGAGGGGGAGGGGTATCCCATATGCCAAGGGAAGCACAAGTATTATCTAGGGACTTGTAGAGAAGGGCCATTTTCAACTGTTCAAGAGGTTTCAAACTTGATACTCGCTCTTGAAACAGGTGCAAGTATAGAGCTGTAGTTAAGTCTCCTTGGGACAAGTTTACATGGGAGTTATAGTCCTCAAAGTTAGCAGGGAGATACTTGTGTGGCTTGAAAAAGGTTTCTAACTCTGGGAAAGATTCCAGGAGGGATCTATTATTCTCACCCGTGGAGAGTAAACTTTGGTAAGCTCCCTCTGAAATTTCTTTTTTTTAGTACTAGATGGTCCCAACCCAAGGGGGATTCATCAATATTTATTGAATTACGCCTGGGCTCCTAAGAGCCTGAGGCGAGGGAATGGGAGGGAGGAGGCATCGAGAAAGGGAGGGAATTTGCGCGCCAGAGCCGTGCTGCAGTGACAACTGAGTGGGGGAGGGTTGGCGACATAGTGCAGACCTTCAGGGCCATCTCAAAGTGTACCTGAAAGTGGGCGATCATGTGTGGAAGGGTCCACACCTGCTGGTCAAAGGCAGCATGAAGGAAGGAGTTATGGATGGTCCAGATGGCTGTGGCATAGGCGAGGACACGGAGGGGTCAGTTGCAACCAGGCAATGTCTGCTCAAACATGAGGTCTTGCACAGGGTGTCCAGACCAGGGCTGAGCATGGAGGAGCGCGCGGGCCTTTAGCAAAAATGCGGCGACACCTGGACAGGTGAAAAAATGATTGAGGTGGGAGTCAATAGGCTCCGCACAGCGGGGGCAGCTTCGGTGCTGGGAGGTAGGGCCATTCCAGTCCCCCGTCCTGTATGAACAGTGGAGCACCCTCCATAAGGTGTTGGACACCTTTGCTGACAGGATGGGGTGATAGACGTCCTTCCACAATTCCTTACGATCAAATCTCACGGAGGGAGGGAGGAGCTCAAGGAGTCTTGGGTGGATGGGAGGACGATCTTGGGGGTTGAGGCGAGTTGTGACAACTTGTTCATTGTGCACAATTGCATGGTGATGGGGGCTGAGGCCAGGGCCTTCCCTTCTGTACGGAAAGGCATGGTGGATCCGCGCGCCTACTCGTTTCAGGGCAAGGAGAACCTGGTTCCAGTAGGGGGATGAGGATGGTTTCATGCGATGGCCTGGGTGGTTTGTGAGCCACTCCCCTAATGAGGTCAGAGATGCTCTAGGAAGACCCAGAGCTGCTGACACTGACTGGAGGAGTGCGGGCGCCCATTGGGGCATGGGGGTCGCGTCCCAGCAGACAATCGGCCATAAGAACTTCAGGAAGATTGTGGTGGCGTGGGATCGCGTGTCCAGAAGCCCTAGGCCCCCTTTATTGCAGGGTCGGGCAATGGTTGAGAGGGCCATTAGTGGATGGTTTGAGCCCCAGATCCAACAGCGGAGGAGTACATTGAGCCGCGTATAAAAGGCATCTGTGAATGGGCAGACGTGCGCTAGGAACCAGACTTTGGAGAGGAGGAACACATTGGCCATCAGAGCTTGACCCTGGGGGTGATGTGCCGCCGGTTCCAGCTGGCAATCCTGAAGTTAACTGTTGCGAGGAGAAAGTCCTCATTGTCTTTTAGCGCAACTCCTTGTTGGTTGGTGAGAACGCTCAGGTGACGGAAGGTACCGCGCACAGGTTCAATACCAAATGGTGGGGGAAGGTGGGGGAGCCGACCTGTACAACTGTTGTCTTATAGGTGTTGACCATTGCGTTGAACGCCTTGGTGTACCTCTCAATGGTCACAGCAACAAGGGCAACATCCCCAGGGCAGCCAAATGCAATGGAAGTGTCATCTGAAAATGCCATGGTGCGTGTGGGGGCTTTACCTGGGACCAGAATCCCTGTTAGCTTGTCCTGTAAGGAGGCCAAGAGGGGGTCAAGGGTGATGTTAAAAAGGATAGGGCTCAGGGGTCCCCTTGCCGGAGACCTTGTCCAACTGGTACTGCCACTGTAAAACCCATTGGCGCCAGGACTCTGGTGTGGAGCTGGTCATAGAGCGCTGATATCCAGCGCCTAGCTTCGGGGGGGGAGATGGAAGTGGGCCAGGGAAGCATCAATATACTTCCAGGCCACCCGATCATATGCTTTTTCCATATATAGGAGAGCCACAAAGCCATTCACTTACGAGAGTTAGCAGTCAAAGTCACGTGAAGGTCATTATAGTTGTCCCATAACGACCTCCCAGGAATAAAACTGTGCTGGGATGGGGAGAGGCGAGGTGACACTCATTTGGTGATGCGGTTGGCCAGAAGCTTCGTGAAGAGCTTGTGGTCTGTGTTGATCAACGCTATGGGGCGCCAGTTCGCCAGGTTCTCACAGTCTGACTTATTGTGAATGAGGGTCGTAATTGAGCCTCTGGAGTCAGGGAGGACCTCGCCATTCACCAAGAGTGCAGCAAAGAGGTCGTGGAGGGTTCTGGCTAACACCGCAGGTTCCAGAAGGTACACCTCAAAGGGTATTCCGTCTGGGCCTGGGGCTTTAAGCCGTGGGGATTTCAGAAGGGTTTCCATCACCTCCTGGATGGAAATAGGCGCCAGTAGAGCCTCATCAGCCCGTGGGTCAATAGGCTGCTCTATAGCCCGCCACAGGAAGTCTTGGATGTCCGACGGGTCCACCTGGGTGGCATGGAAGAGGCTGGAGTAGAAGCGGTGTAGTTCCTGCGTGATTTCCTCCTTATCTGAAGTGGTTGTAGTGCCAATCTTCAGTGCAGTAATATCCTGCGCTGTTGACCGGGCTTTCTGTTTCTGAAAGAAGAAGCGGGTGAGGCGTTCCCATTGAGCATAGTAACGAGATGTTGTAAAGTTTGCTGCCCGTTCTTTCTGCAGTGTGAGCTCCAAGTGGAGTGCATTCCTGCGCCGCTTCCCAGTCTTCCAACCATCTGGGAGATGGCGAAGGCTGGCAGTTTCGCTCCAGATGTCTGATTCTGGCTTCCGCCCTTTGACTCTGGCGCGAGCTGCGGTCATCTGGGCTTTGGCACAGTTGTAAGCAACGCGGTTGATGCCCTCCTTGGTCACCGCCCATCTAGCCTTGTGGTTAAGAAGTTAGGGGGGAGGTGAGAGTCTCCCGGATGGTCATAGACAGCTTATCCTTAGTGAAGGGGTTGTTGAGAAGAGCAGGGGCAACCCTAGGCTAGAACCTACGCGACGTCTAAGCATGGTGGTGAGGACAACGGTGAGTGACCTGTGATCACTCAGATGGTTGTCAGGAGAGATGGGAGAGGAGACGCGGCCAATTAGCAGGGGGCCAATCAGTGCCATATCTATGCGTGACGCTGAATGGAAAGCTCCTCCATCATACTGGATCCTAGTCATGCAACCTAGGCCAGACGCGGAGGGTGGAAGCACATCTATAAAGCCACTCAGGCGAAGGAAATCCTGGAAGTGACTTGATCTAGGGCGTTCCTTTGCTGCAGGGGGGTAAGAGTCACAGACGCGACTTATGGTTGTGTTGAAATCTCCCAAGAGGACTGTATTCCGTGGGAGATTGAGTTGGACGAGCTCTTCCAAGAGCCGGTTTTGCTCCTGACCTGCATTAGGCAGGTAGATGCTTGCAGCGAAGAAAGAGAAGTCAGGAGTGGTGAGTTTGGCCAGTATAAGGCGGCCACCTAGATATTGTGAAAAAGAATGGGTTTTAACCGGGGATTCAAAAAAATAAGGGCGGCATGGTTTGTCCAGAAGGAGTTACCTCCAAACTGTTCATTCCATGCAGATTGTTCGTGGGGGAGGATATGGGGCTCCTGGACAGCAGCGATGTCAATTTGTGCTGACCTGAAGTTGCGGAGGAGGCAGGTTCTCCGCTTAAAGTCCCGCAACCCATTCGCGTTGATGTATTGCAGGGCCAGGGTGCTGCCGTGGGGACTCATAGCTGTTCCCCTCCATGTCCTGTGGGGTTGCCAGCGCTTAAACCTGCTGCTGTGAGGCAGATAATTTTGAGTCCTTTAGCTTGACTATTAGCTGCAATCCGTGAGGAGCGTCGAGGGTTCTGAGGGGAAGGAGAGGGTGGGGGGCGGAGGACCCAGTAAGCCATCCTAGGATGCTGCCCCTGCTCCGTTGCAGGGGAAGGACCTGAGGGTGCTCAATGGCGAACTCCGCGGTGTCCCCATTTGATAAGTCTGAGTCCATATTCACTTCCTCCAACACTGCAAAGGAGCCGCGCGAAATGGACTGGGGGGTTGGGGTATGACTCTTTTAGGTGGCACTTCTACCACAGGCCGCAGGTTGCCAGTCCATGCTGGTGGGCATAGCTCCATTGGGAGCTGAGGGTTAATGCAATAAATCGCTGGTGGAGGTTGGTGGGGGTGCCGCGGAGCCATGAATGGGGGTGGCTGACGAGGGGCGCCCTGTTGGAGATTCCTTGCGCTTGGTGAGAGAGGGAGTTGATTCTGGGAGATTGGAGGGGGTGCCCACTGGAAGGGGGCATGAGCGCGAAGATATCCCATACCAATAGTGGGTTTAGCTGTTTCAACTGCTAGGCGTAAGGCCTCAGGGGACAGGTCTTGAACAGGAACCCATTGTGTGAGCTGTGGAATTGCTGCTGCGGCCACGCGGGATCGTTTTTGGCCTGGTTTAGGCCCCTGGGTGGTGGCTAAGAGGGCTTGTTTTCGAGCTGTGCAGCCACTATACAGGTTTCCAAGGGCGTTACACCATGAACACCGGGGGCGCGCCTGATCAGGGTCGACAAAAAAGATCTCAGGCATGCCCCAACTACCGCCACATGAGGAATAACCTCAATGTTGAGAAGCAGTGGGGGAGGGGATGAACGACGCCCTAGCAGTGCAAGCTCTTTGAGTGGGAGCATAGTAAGAGGGGACGCTAAAGTCCACTAAAAGAACAAACCCAAACTCCATTAAACCATGATGGAGCGCCAGTTTAAGAGACTCAGGATCAACAATCGTTGGTAGGTTGGAAAAAGTAACCCATGAAATTTTCTCCAGGTGAGAGCATGTGCGGGAGATGCAAAGAGATCCACGCGGAATAATGACCTGGAGGGTGGCAGCATGGTCAGCAAGGGCAGCTTCAGTGAAGCCCACATCGATGTAGTGGCCCTCCACTGATTCATAGATGGTGTTGTTAATTAGGAATGTTTCCGCAATTGCTGAAAAGTATGAGAAGTAATCCTCTGTATAGAATTCAACAGGGTTATGCCCATAATAAAGGCAAATCGTGTGGGAGAGGGTTGAGCGAGGTAGAGCTTTTTGCTCTCTAGTTTCGGCCCATTTCTTCTTAACATCAGCAATAAACGCCACTTCACAGGGATCATCTTTGGGTATCGTTGGTGCCAGAGGTTTTTGCCACGCCCCAGTGGCTCCTTTGGTACGTTTGTGTTTGCTTTGGGCTGCAATCGCAGGTTGAGTGTGAGCTGGTGGTTTGGACAAGTTTGCAGAATTCCTCTGTTGCTGGAATGTTACAGCAGTTTCTGGCGTCATATTGAATTGAGGGGCGGATTGTTGGGCCTCGCTAAATTGGGGAGGCCCATCCAGATTGGAATTAACTCCAGCCAATTGGGAGGAGGGCGATGTTTCATCACCATCCCAATTTATTTGGGTGAATTCAGCCCGAGTATTTGCTGTAATTTTGTGGGCAAAACTCACTGGCTGATTAGTTTAATTTAATTTATTGCGGGGAAGGCCGACCATGGGACAGACACTTCTGAATATGACTCAGAAGAGACAAAACTTAGTACCAGGGGAGGCACCCCAGAGAAGCGATGCTATCTCTTATTGCCAGCAGAGAGAGAGAGAGAGAGAGAGAGAGAGAGAGAGAGAGAGAGAGAGAGAGAGAGAGAGAGAGAGAGAGAGAGAGAGAGAGGGAACGCCACTTATGGGGAGGGGGAGGGAACGTGTGAAGGGGCCGTAGCCACTATTGAGCACGTGTGGAGGAAGGGGTCTGATTTGACGAACCAGACTGGGAACCAGGAGGAGACCAGCTGTCAGCGACGCGGTGGGAGATATCCAAACATCCACGCTTGAAAGTTGTCCACCAAATGAGACCAGAATCTGTGGACAGCTTCTGGGAGGGTGGGGATGGAGCCAGCGATGGCATCCAAGACAATCGTGTGGATAGTCCACATGGCGATTGCAACCACCAGAGCACGGAGGGAGGGTGGGAGGGGAGGCCATTGATGAAGCAAACATATCTCTTGACAGACTGAAGGGATGCGTTTGATCCTGGCCTAGCAGACGTTGGACTTCGCGCCATATCACTTTAGAGGTGGGGCACTTCTCCAGGCGGTGGAACAGCGTTCCATACTGGCCACACACGACACAGGATGAGTGTAAAGCGTTAGAGCGCTCAGCTGTATGATACACCCACCTCAGGCAGCGCCACACATGGAAGCGGACTTGAGGCTGCAACAGAGGATGGTGTGCGTATTTCCAGATAGTCTTTTGGGTCTCAATGGAATAAGGGATGTCCATCATGTCCAGGTAGTCCACCCTGGATAGGACTTGGGGTCGAATGGGGATCATGCCATCATGGATGGGTAGCCCCTGTACCTCTTGTGTGAACTGAGGAGAGGGGCGGCCTCTTCAGGTTGTATGTCCACTAATATGAATTCTCCACTCTGCGCTTCGCATGGAGAGTAGGATTCGTTTGTAGTGGGTTTTCGTCCCATGAGGACCTGTGGCCGATGTATGTGATGCGAGTTATTTCATCAGGGAGTGGGGGTTTGATGGATTGTTGAGGCCCAAGGCTCGGGAGAAGTTGGGGCGGGCCGCGCAGGACCAGTTTTGGGATGGGAGTGTAGGAGCGGTGACGGCCGCGATACAGGTGCCCAGGATCTTGGCAGCATGGGCTTTGAAGTCAAGCAGGCCCATGCCACCTTGATGATGAGGGCCAAACATGACCTCTAGCCGTACTGGTGGAGGGCGGCCTGACCAAAGCCATCCTTGCAGCAAAGCATACAGGGATTTGAAGAAGCTTGGGGAGAAGGGGATGGCGTGGGCTCCAAACCAGACTTTGGATAGGAGCATAGAGTTGGCAAGAACAACCCTGCCAGTGAGGGTAGTAGGGTGGGCTCTGAGAGAGGCGATTCGCTCCGTCACGTTGTCCAGTATACAGCACTCCATTGCTGACGCGTATCCACCTGCCTCCATCCACACGCCC
>JAKSZP010019233.1:0-26388 GCA_022478985.1 Massospora cicadina
TCCCCCTGTTTGCTCACCACTTCTCTTTGTTGAGAAGGCTGATGGTACTCTACGCCCCTGCGTAGACTATGGGAACCTCAATAACGTTACTTTACCAGACCTCCATCCAATCCCTTTGGACTCACAGATTGCACGCTATGTGGATAAGGCGAAGGTCTTCTCCAAGCTGGATTGCCTCAATGCGTTCAATCAGATCCAGATTAAAAAGGGACAAGAGTGGTTGACCACATTATGTATCAGAAAAGGGATCTTCCAGTTTTGGGTCATGCCCTTTGGGCTTAAGAATGCCCCTTCTATCTTTTGACGCCGCATTGATGCAGCGTTGAGGGACTTGTTAGGGGTATGCGCGGTTGCCTACATGGACGACATTCTTATGTTTTCCCCCAACTATGAGTCCCATGCAGTCCACCTTCAGCAAGTGGTGGAGAGGTTAAAGGCAGCCAGCCTTACCCTGAAAATAGACAAGTGTGAGTTTTTCAAGTCCCATGTCACGTTTCTGGGCGACGTCGTTTTTGACCAAGGACACATGATAACTCCAGACAAGGAGAAGGCGATTTGTGAGTGGCCCACCCCCACCTCCGTCAAAGAATTAAGAAGCTTTTTGGGGACGTGTACGTTCTTAAGATTTTCACACCCAATCTCTCTGAGGTGGCAGCTCCCTTATATAAGGCTAGCAGTGCAAAGGTGCTTCAGTGGTCCTCCATTTTGAAGGATGCTTTCCAAGCAGTGAAGTTCACCCTGTTGTCCACATCCGTCCTTCGCCATTTTGACCCTTCCAAAGAGTTCATTGTGTCTACAGATGCCTCCAACTTCGCCATAGCAGCTTCCTTATTACAAGTAGGAGAAGATGGTATAGAGAATCCAGTGGGATAATTTTCCAGGAAAATGTCTCTGCCTGAGTTGAATTACGCCGTTTATGACAAGGAGTTACTAGCAGTGGTGGAGGCACTGACATATAGGCGTCACCACTTTCATGGCTCTACCCAACTGTTCCACGTACATACAGATCACCGTGCATTGCTTTACTATCTCGCCCCTCATGTCCTAACCCCACGGCAGACCTGTTGGCATGAGACCCTTGCCCAATTTGCCTTTTGTATGAATTCACCAGGGGTAAGGATAACGGTTTGGCGGATTCTTTAAGCTGCAATCCTGCTTTAGCTCCTGATCCAAAGGAGATGGAAGTCCACAACACACAGGTGATGATCTCTCCAGACAAAGTTCTGTCGCAACTTCCCTCTCCCCTGGCCAATGGGCCAGCTCTTGCACCTCTGGAAAACGCGTAGGAATATGGTATGTTCAAAAAGATTGTCCTTTCTCAGCCGCTGTCAGGCGAATATACTAAGGTACTTCTTAAGAGCGCTGTAAATCAAGAGGATCTATCCAGGGGTTATCATGTAAAGGATGAGATGGTGTGGTTTCAGGGGCGCCTTTGGGTATCTGCTGGACCACTGCGCCTGGAAATCATTTGGGCTCATCATGATGGAATCACCATTAGTCATCCGGGGAAAGCAAAGACCTTAGAGTTGATATGTCGCACCTACAATTGGAAGGGCTTGCCTGCTCAGGTGGGGCGGTATTGTAAGGAGTGTTTAATCTGCAACCAAATGAAGCTAAATTGTCAACCTTTAGCAGGGTTGTTGGTACCAGTCCAGAAAGCTGAAGGGCCCTGGATTTCCCTATCAGTGGATTTTATTGTAGATCTACCTGTCTCAGATGGTTACGATGCCATCATGGTGGTGGACTAGTTTACAAAGTTCGCCTAATTCATTCCTTGCAGAACTACAATAACCGCGGCTGATATGGCCAAGTTTTTCGTCACGCATGTGTTTGCACTCCATGGAGTTCCTCAAGAGATTATCAGTGATTGGGGGCCCCAGTTTACCTCCATCTTTTAGGAAGAGTTGTGCAAAATCTTCAGATTCGCCCTTGCCGTTTGACTGCCTATCACTCCCAATCGGATGGGCAGACTGAACGAGTGAACCAGTGCTTGGAGCAGTTCCTGCGGTGTTACTCAGCTGTGGATTATTCTGATTGGGCTTCTCACCTTCCTATGGCCCAATTTAGTTACAACACATTACATTCCTCGATTGGATGTTCCCCTTTTTTCACCAGCCATGGCTTTAACCCCGCCTTTAACATGGAGCCCTGCTGTGGGTCTAAGGTTGAAGCGGTGGTGGACTTTACCAAGACAATCAAGAAGGTCCACCAGGGGGTTTCACAAGCTTGGAGGCAGCAATGCAAGTGTATAAGGAGAACGCTGATGGGAAGCACTGAGTGGGTCCTACGTACAAGGAGAGGGATCTCATGATGCTTGACGCTTGTAATATCCCTATCAAGCAGCCATGCAAGAATCTGGGACCAAAGAGGATTGGCCCCTACCGCGTTGTTAGAAATGTGGGCCATTCCTCATACCAGCTCGATCTCCCCTCTTCATTTCAGATCTTCTCAGTGTTTCATGAGAGAAAACTGACGTTGTTTGAGGGCCCTCCACCAGAGACTCCTGAGGCCTACCTCGTGGATGGGGCGCCAGAGTGGGAGGTGGAAGAAATAGTTGCCTCTCGCCGCGTTAAAAGAAGACTAAAGTACCTGGTATCCTGGAAGGGCTTTGATGCTGCATATAACACTTGGGTTCCAGCACGCGACTGTGTGCACGCCCATGATCTGATTGAAGCCTTCCACAAGCGTTTCCCCAGGCTGCTGGAGCTCAACCTAAACCGACTGTTGCCACCATGAAGTTTGCCCCTGCTCAAAAGAACTTTTCCCTTGCGCAAGCCCCTGGAGGGGGGTTGAGCTCCGTCAGGAGTAGAGGGTAATGTCATGGTCACATGACATCATAGTGGGGACTGACCCCAAGAATAAGGCTGGGCGCCAGGAGGCCCAAAAGGTGAAGTTACAGGGCCCTGACCTTAGGCATACCCTAGACCAACGCTGGGTATGGGCAAAATATGCCCAGGTTGGTACTAGTGGGGAGCCAAATGCCCAGCCCCTTACGTTGGCCCCGGCGTTGAAACAAACAGTTTACATAATGAATGCAAACGGTTCAGTTCAGTTAGTTGAGGAATGGGGTTTTGAAACCCATTCCATTTTTGAAATCACACGTTTGGGTCAAATCCAACATCAATTAATAACATGAGTGAAGTTAGTTTTAGCATATTCTACCAATTGGGATGGTAGTGTGTGCTTATTGGTAGGTTGGTGCTTGGGCCCACTCCTGCAAGCCCCTTATTACCCCGTCCAAGTTTAAATATGTTTTCCCCGACTAACATTCTTTTTTGGTTAACTTCCCAAATATACATTTTCCCATTTTACGTTTTATTATTATGATATTTCGACGCTCCTGTGCACAAACCTCTTTGAGGAGGTCTCGCGCTCTGTTATCCTCGTCATTAACAATATGATCAAGCTATCCTCTAGTGCACCGTTGGTTCGCCCAGGTTCCCTCCAACCTTGGTCGCTTAACCCCTTCCTCATTGTGTACTGCGTCGCTTTTGGTGGGTTATTTATTATGATAATTGCACTTATATTCCTAAGTTGTTATTGCTCCAGCACCCTCTGCTGGTCTCAAATAACTTTTGTACTAATAGCTAGTTCCCTGGCGTTGGCCTTGTGCACCATGAACTACCACGCTGGGAACAGGAGAGTTATAGACACTCTGCTTACACCCTTCAAGAGCGGTAGGGTGGATTAAGGTCGTAAGAACTGTCCATGCACTTGGTTAATTGTAACTCCAGAAGCAAGGGATTTAATAAAGTACTCACCCCCTCGCTTATAAAAGATAACAAAAGGCCTTTACAGATGGACCCAAGCTTTTCCTTTCTAAAAATGATTCAGCTGTGGTAGTAGAGTACCAAGTATGCCACTTGAAAGGAAGGGAGTGGTGGCCAGAGCTTATTGGCTGCTTGGCCCTCTTTTGTGACAGTTTTTGCTAAATTGACCCTCACGTCAGACTGTATATATGGATAATGTGCTGCGCCAACTTCTTCATGGCTTGCTCTAGATCAGTCCTAGCTGAGAAAACATCTTTTGTGATTAGAGAAGACACCCCAGGTTCTCAGTTATATAACACACATAATGGTGACATCTTAGGGATCTGGTATTAACTGATCTGGTAGCCCATGAGGGCACTTGGTAAATACAGATCCCAGTGAAGGGGGTCTGAAGAGGCCATTTTTTGTAATATAGAGACTAGGGTCCCATTGGCTTGTTCTACGGTACCATTAGTCAGGGGAAAATAGGTTGAAGAAAAGAGCTGTTGTGTGCCCATGGATGCAGCGAGGATATTCACCACTTGAGAGGTGAAGTTTTTACCATTATCACAGAGCAAAACTTGGGGGCAACCATGTTGAGCAATGATATACTGGTGGAGGAAAGTAGCAATGGCTTTGGCTGTCTGAGCTGGGAGAGCCACAGCCTCTACCCATTTGGTAAAGTTATCAATCCATACCAAAATGTATCGATTTCCTCCCATAGTTTGAGGTATAGTGCCAACCACATAGAGATTTATTGTGTGGAAAGGCTGTTGAGGTGTAGTAGGTTCATATTTATACTTGTTTTTGAAGCTGGATCGCTTTTGCAT
Source organism: Massospora cicadina (assembly GCA_022478985.1). NCBI lineage: Eukaryota > Fungi > Entomophthoromycota > Entomophthoromycetes > Entomophthorales > Entomophthoraceae > Massospora > Massospora cicadina. The sequence continues at coordinate 4,580 of JAKSZP010019233.1, forward strand.
GTCAAACAGGCGTCCAGGACTTTGATGATGGTCTCCATGATTCCCTCCCAGTAGTAGCGTTCTTTTACCCACTCGTAGGTTTTCTGCACTCCACTATGCCCTAGATGACATGAGACTCCATAATGACAGGTAATCGCGCAGATGGTCGGATATAGGGTAACCAGTTCACCCCTACTTTTTAGTATAGCTTCTCATCCTCCACCTTAGTGTTATGGGAGTGTCAAGCTAACATCTTCTGTATGGGTTCATCCTCATCCTCCCAAACATTAGGAGACATTAGGAGGTCATGTAGCCGCTCTGCTTCACTATTATCTAAGTAAAGGATGGGCAGCTGTGTCAACCCATCAACATTCATTTGGCTCGTCCTGGCTCAGTGCTCAATGATCATATCATAGTGCTGGATCTTCAAAGCCCAGAGTGCCAACCACCCAGTGGAATCTTTCATATTCTGTAACCACTTTAGGGAGGCGTGGTCAGTTATCACTTTAAATGAGGTCCCATATAGGAAAGAATGGTAAAAATTAAAGGCTAGAAAGATGGCAAGGCACTCCTTATAGGTGACGTTATAGTTGCGTTCTTTTTTAGAAAGCAACTTGCTGAAATATGAGATGGGAGGATCAACCCCATGCTCATCCAGTTGAGCCAAGATAGTTCCAACAGCATAGTCAAAGGCATCAGTAAATAGCATGAGGGGTTTATTATAGTCAGGGTGCATAGGATTGGCCGTCGTTGCAGCAGCTTATTTAGCGTTTCAAAAGCAGCCTGTTTTTCCGCTCCTCAATGTAAAAAGGGGTGTTCTTAGCTAAAAGGCGTACAAGGGGCTCATTAAGCTGAGCGAATTTGGGGTGAATTGATGGTAGTACCCCATCATGCCCAAGAACACCTGAATATTGCGGAGGGTTTTGGGTGCCAGCTATATGGATTTCTCCTCAACCTTATCATGGAGAGGCTAGATCCCATCTGAGGAGATGGCGTGGCCAAGGAAATCCAACTTCTTCTGGAAAAATGTACATTTGGAGGGCTTTAACTTAATGTGAGAGGCCCGCAGGTGTTGAAAACATACTTTATATGTGAATGATGCTCATTGAACGTTTGAGAGAAGATGGTGATATCATCAAGACAGACAATTACGCAACTAAGCTTCAGATCCTATAAGATGTGGTCCATGGCTCGCTGGAAAGTTGCGGGTGAATTGCATAACCCTTAAGGTAGTTTGGTGTGTTAGAAAAGACCCTCACTGCAAATAAGTGCACATTGTTACTGGTCCTGTGGAGAAAGGTCCATCTGCATTATCTGCTACCCAAGTTCATGACGGAAAAGAACTTGGACCCAGAGAATTGGGACAGAGCGTCATTAATTTGATGGATTGGGTAGCTGTCTTTCTTGGTGAGGCTATTCAGCTTGCAGTAGTCCCTAATTACCCAATGCCCACTATTCTTCTTTTTTATGAGCTGTCACGATTCTGATATGACTGGACAATAACCGTGGGACAGCTAGGGCGGATTGGGAAGAATCCGCTGAACATGATATCAGTCACAATTATTTGAGTGCCTTAAGATGAGGTGATATTGGGATATAATGGGTTATTATTGAATCGCCTCTAAATAAGGCAATAAGGCGATAAGGCAATGTTGACATTTGATGAATATAAAGTAAACTGCCTACAAATAGGGTGATAGAGAATTAGAGTCTAACAAGCTAAAAAGAAGGAGAATTACCGGAATAGAATAGCCCAAGGTATGAGATTGGTATCATCTGAAGCTACTGTATATAAGCTAGATGGGCGATTGAGAGAGATAGGTTGTTTTTAGGAGAGAAGAGAGTGGAACAGCAAAAGGTCGCCGTATTTATTATAATAAATAAAAGAGTTGATTGGGGCAATTGCTCCCATTTTTAGTATATTTTCAAGTGTGTCCAAAGGACCAAAGATCCCCAAATTGTCTTTCTGTTGCTCAGTGGGTTTGACCTGTACAAACAATACGACAGATCTTAACGATACCATCTGATTTTATAACAGTGGTGCTCACTCCAGGGGGCCCATTGATCAACCATCAAGTACTACGAAACTCCAGTCGCCAGCCATGTCTTACACAGCCTGTGTTGCTGGGGAATCTTCAAAAAACACTGCACCTGCTGGGTATGAGGAACTCACACTTACCTTAGACGTGGTGCTCAAAAAACAGGATGAAGTCCTCCAAGAAAGAAATGATGTCATGCACCAGCTTGATAGCACGTTTAGCCAAATGCAAATTTTGGGACAATTAAACAAGGAACTCACCAACTGATTGGATGATGCTAGTGAATAGCTGCAGTGCGCAGAGTGAAAATTAACCAGCGCCTCTTGGTCTTCTCACTGGGATGAGGATGACCATCAAGAGGTGGCATCATACAAGTAAGAATATGACGCTGGTCAGAGCTACTTCACCCAGGATGATAGTACTGGATACGATTATGAGTCAGAGTGCCAATTCCCTCAAGTAATGGTAGTGCCGCCCATGGCAGAAGGTCGTGCTACCCCTGAAGCATCAGACATCCCAACTTCCGCTGGTCCAGCTTCTCATCAGGAAACTGCTTTAGGATCTCGACCCATTCCTCAGTATGGGCAAAGAACTATGAAAGGGATGAGGTGATTAATATTTAGAAACTACCTCCATTTGATCAAAATGGGAACTTTCATGGTTTCTTCAAATGATTTGAATTTGCAGCAGAAGGTGCATCTGATAGATGAAAGGCTAAATTGTTGATATCCGCCTTGGATGTCAGGAGTGCTAATCAAGTCACCTGTTACCTCCCAAGTAGCTCTGTCATTTATAAGGATGTCAAGGATATTTTACTTCGCCTGTTTGGGGGTACCTCAAAGATGTCACAGCGGAAAGTGGAATTCTTAATGATCAGATTCCGCTGAAATGAAAGCTCCTGGAATTTGCTGATCGATTCACAATGGAAGCCCACATGCTGATAGGGGCAGGGTACTTAGTGGAAGCTGACATGTGCATCGCCATGACCTCTGTAGTGAAGCCATACTGAGAGCTTCACAATGTCATTTTACCACTTCTGGATGATGTTGTACCTTTGCTTAAAATTGTACAGCTTTTGCGTCACATATCCCCTAACTTTCCACCACCAAATATGGAACGGAAGACTACCACCTCTTATCACCCTCTTATTCAGGAGAATACTCTTATTTGACTCCAGCTCCATTTAGCAATCCTCAGCATTTCTATAACTCTGCGCCTTGTCCTCAGACAAATTATACTCAACAGTTCGATCAGTGTCAATGGGCTGGTCACAAAAACTGTCAGCAACCCAGCTACTGACCAGGACCTGCTATGCCAAATGTCAACAATCATCTTACTGAACTGGGCCTGGCTACGCCAAATGACCCCAAACATTCCAATCTGGACCTTCTTATGACTATCAAGGATGTGGCTCTTATGGGGTTAACTGCTATGAATGCAGACGCCTTGGTCATTTGGCAAAATTCTGCCATAACCGCCGTGTGAACTACATACACCAAGATCAATACTATCAGGGAAAATATGGAGCGGAGTAGAGACAGGACCTTTACCTCCGCAATACCAACCCAACACGTCCCTGAATCAAAAGTAGTATATCCTTCAGAAGTCTCTCGGTATGATGACAGAATTTTATACCAGCAGCCATTTGGAGGAGTGAACGTAGTGACACGAGTGCAAGCCAAGGCAGTGGTGGTTGAAGAATCCCCAGAACAACCAAAGTCGTATGCCTGTTAAATGCTTGATTAATCTCCCTTGGACAAGCTTGATTCTGCCATGGATGTGCCAACTCTGAAAGGAGTAAACATTGCCCTTCCAGTAGACGCCATTGTCAAGAATATCCCCAAGTTGGTGAGGTGATAATGAGTTTTCTTGAAAAAAGAGATCCCGTAAATGTCCACATACTAAACAGTCAATAATCTTCTTACTCTGAGTGTACATACTGTGCTATTTTTGTAGCAAAAAATAAAATTCGAGCTATAATAGATACTGGTGCTCCAGTCAACATAGTTTCCACTAAATTATTGGAAAAGTTGACATTAAAACCTGATGTGGACCATCGAATGGTGTATGGAACTGCTGGAGCAGAAAGCACCATCTCTGAGGGGGCTTACAGTGCGCTACCTCTGCACTTTGGGTCCATTGTCGTTGTAGATCCAGTTATTGTGCTACCAAACAAAAACTATGACCTGTTATTCAGAACCACTTTCCTGCGCCATTTTGGGGCTGTTATTAATATGACAGAGGAGACCCTCGCCATTATGGGCCAGCAGATCTTAATTTACTTCACCTCTAGTGGAGTACCAAAGGATCTGGTGCATATGAGCCATATCAACATTGCCTATAGTGATAGGGTGATGCCAATCTGCTATCACCAACTAAAGCGCAAGACTTGGCCCCTTCCCCGGCAGATATATGAATATCAAGGGATACCTCTTCAAGCTGCAGGGCCCATATCTATTCCTTCTGGACATCAAGTCATAGTGAACACCGAGTTAGAGGCGGAAGTGCCTATTGGGCTATATATGGAAGTCATTGGGCTCTATCATCAAATGCATTTTGAGCAGCATGTGGCTTCAGGGATTATACTTCCAGGACATGGAGAGATTAAGGTTTTGTTAGCAAACCTCCAGAGCAAACCAATGCAAATCCTCTGACATCAAATAGTAGCGTATTTACATTTGATTCCAATATAAGAGGTCCTTCAGATTCAAGATTTTGGATCGTTGGATGAATTTGGTCTACCAGTTGAGGCACCAGCTGGCGTACTAATGGTGGTACCGCGGAGAAATTTAATAGGACTATCAGAAGAGCAAAAAGACCAAGCAATAGCTTTATTTTAGAAGTACAAGGGGATTTTCGTTGTCAACAATCACAACTTAGGGTGTGCTTAGGGGGGTGGTCCTTCAAGTAGACACAGGAGATCATCCCCCTATAAGTCTCATCTGATCCGCCAATTAAGAGCAGCAGAAGATATTGTCACTTTACGAAATTGACAAGTTGCTAGAGCAAGGGATGCTTGAACCATCCAAAAGCCCTTGGGCTTCGCCCATTATGATTGTAAAAATAGTACAGCACCAATTGTGCAGTAATAGACTACTGGAGGCTCAACAGTATTACAAAAAAGGATTCATACCCCTTGCCAAGGATCAACTATGCTTTGCATTGGTTATAGGGGAGTCCATTATTTTTCAGCTATGGACTTTATATCAGGTTACTGGAAAATTGAGTTGCCCGCGGCAGAACAGGAAAAGTTCTGTAATCACCTCCAAAGGCCTTTTTCAACTGGCGCGGATGCCTCAAGGGCTGTGCAACTCCCTAGCTACGTTTCAGCGAGCCATGGATAATACTCTAGGTGACTTGAAACTTTCATGCGTCCTTTTATACCTTGATAATATTAACGTTTTCTCTCAAACCTTTTCAGAGCATCTCAATCACTTAGAAGCAGTATTCCGCCAGCTGGCTGAGGCGAACATTAAAATTAAGCCTTGAAAATGTACCCTCTTCAAAAGATCAGATAGAATAACTGGAGTTCGTGGTAGATTCTAAAGGGCTGAAACCACAGCCAGATAAGGTGAAGGCCATCAGCAAAATGACTACACCTAATAGTAAATGTGACATACAGGTATTTTTGGGAATAGTTAGCTACTACCGGCGCTTTATCCCTAATTTTAGCTGTATTGGGGGCCACTATTTAAGTTATTAAAAAATATGCTGTGTTCTAATTGACAGAACGTAGTCAATATTCTTTTGACACACTTCATATGGCGTTGACCAGCGCACCAGTGTTTCGCTATCTGAAATTTTATTAAGAGTTTATTGTTCAGATGGATAAATCCCTTTCCACTGTTGACACAGTACTTTCTCAGAAAGATGACGAGGGAAAGGAACATCCTCTAGCATACTTTAGGCAAAGTCTGAACTGCCATGAGCATAATTATATTGTTACCAAGCAGGAGTGCTTAGCAGTGATCTACACGTATAAGAAATTCAGAGTCTATTTGCATGGGGTAAAGTTTAGAGTTGTAACAGATCACGCATCATTACGCTGGTTGCAGAACCTCAAAGAACGTGAAGGCCGTTTGGCTTGATGGGCTCTTAAGCTGCAGTCTTATGACTTAAATATCATTAATCACCCAGGAGTAAAGCATCAGAGCGCTGACTGTTTATTTTGATTGCTGAAGTTGCTGTGATGGCGGACCTCAGCGATGTGATGTATGATAAGATGCTCAGAGGAAAATATGATGATGAACCACCCCAATTGAACAAAGTGTTAAACAAGATGTGAATGAATACATTCCAATGGAATGGGGAACTGTACAAGTAAATCAATGATTCTACAGTGAATTTTCCGTGATCCTCAGCACAGCCAGAAATCATTATGAGCGCCCACAAGGCAGTCAGACATGGTGGGGTGTGTAAGACAATGTAGTTGTTGCACCCCTGGTACTATTGGGAAAGTATGAGCTTTGATGTACTCAAAACTATTTCCTGTTGCCATCAGTGCCAAGTGGAGAAGCCATTCCGCCATAAGTCTTCATAACGGGTAGTGAAACCACATTTTGCTTGGCACACGGTTTCCCTTGATGTCATTGGTCCCTTGCCAACAGGAGCCAACCGGTGTAATTACATTCTTGTAGCTATAAAACACTTGACCCAGTGGGTCAAAGCGAGGGTGATACGAGATTTGGGGGCAGTTACAGTGGCCAAGTTCGTGATGTAATGCATTATTCAGTGACACAGCTGCCCTCAGTTTATTCTCACTGATAACGGAACCAACTTCACCTTGCACATCCTCCCAAAACTGAACGAGCTTATGGGAATCCACGGGGTTCTGATGAACCCATAACACCCTGAATCCAATGGAATGGTTGAACGGGTGAATGGGACTCTGGTGAACATACTACAAAAATTAGTAATGAATTGACCTTCCAATTGGAGCTCTCTCCTTTCCACTGCTGTGTTTGCCTATAACATTAGTTACCATTCCGCCATGGGGAATAGTCCCTTCCAACTACTATATGGCTGACACCTGGTTCTTCCGGCGTTACTTTATTCATGTGTAGAAGACACCGGTTGAATGTAACCCCACTGCTATTTGACTAACCTTGCAAACACTCTGATCAAATTGCAAACATAAAGCACATTCCTTCAGCTTAGCCAAGTATATCAGGAATCAGGCTGCCAATCAGGTATGTCATAGCAGGTTGGCGCAGTTCAGGGAAGGCGATATGGTTCTCTTCCATGACCAACATGGGTTCAGGCGGAAACACAAATTGGCCAGTATTTGGATTGGTCCATTCGAAGTTATAGAGAAAACTGGGGTCGACGCATATACCATCAAGGCCTTCACAAGTGGTAGGATCATCAACTGAGTGCATGTGAAGTTCCTCTGACCATACAAACAATAGGAGCCTTATCATCCAGTCAAGGAGGGGGTAATGTCGCAATTCCAATATGACTGGATGATAATTGTGGGACAGCTAGGGCGGATTGGGAAGAATCCGCCAAACATGATATCAGTTACAATTATTGAGTGCCTTGAGATGAGGCGATAGTGGGATACAACAGGTTATTATTGGATCGCCTCTAAACAAGGCAATAAGGCAATGTCAACATTAAATGAATACAAAGTAAATCGCCTACAATTAGGGTTATAGATATTTAGAGAATAACAAGCCAAAATCGAGGGTAATTGGTGGAATAGAGTAGACCAAGCTATGAGAGAAGTATCATCCAAAGCTGCTGTATATAAGCGAGATGGGCGAATGAGAGAGGTAGGTTCTTTAGGAAAGAAGAGAGCAGAACAGAAAAAGGTCGCTGTAAGTAATTATAATAAATTAAAGCCGATTGGGGCAATTGCTCCCATTTTTAGTATACTTTCAAGTGTGTCTGAAGGACTGACAATCTCCACATCGTCTGTCTGTTGCTCAGTAGGTTTGACCTGTATGAAAAATATGGCGGATCTTAACGATACCATCTGATTTTATAACATGAGCAATTGAGGAGGTGACCAAGGGCTTTGAGAAGGCACCAGTAGCCCCGCTTCCAGTAACTGTTTAAGCTCCATCCTCATCTGGATTTCCTCAACTTTGGATTTCTAATAAGTCTTGAATCAAATAGGCTTGGCATCACCAACATCAATGGTGTGTCTCCAGCCCTTCATATGCCCATAGTTAGTATCAGACTTTTAGAAAATGTCACAATATATGACTATTTTAAAGAATGAACGTTAATTAGATCAGCGGAGGTTAGATCATCAGAAATTTGAACGTTGTGCAAAGTGCATATCATTTGGTCAGTGGGTAGTCCCATATCTAGCATAGGCCCAATATAATGAACTTGATGGATGTCCTCAATTATAATCAACATGACTTTTCCAATCTCCTGATGTTACTTTACAACCATGACCTTGTTAGTGAGATTCCACAGCAGAAGAATCATAGGCCGCTGGTAAGCAGGGTCTAGGATACCTGGCAACACCTGAGGTTCCAAAGGGCTTATTCCATCAATGCTTGTTAAGTGCAGAAGGCAGTTGCAGGGTATTTGCATAGTAATTTTGGTGTCTATCAATTTTTGTTCACTCGCTTTAAATACTACCTCCTCTGACGCATGTAATGGAAGGCCCTTTGAGGCATCCATGGATTTAGGCAGCTTTTTTGTGTTTCTGCCCGACATGGTATAAGTTAGGGTGAGGGCGGATGAAGGGTACTCAACTACGCATGTGTATTCATTCTTCTTAGGCTTATAAGTTGTAAAGACTAGGGAACTTTGTAATTTAGAAGGGAGAGAAATCCCTGTTTCATATCAATGATTCAGTCATACTCAATCATAGATTGAGTGCCAATGTGTAGCTCATATGCATTATTGGTTAATGCCACAGCGGAGGCAGCCATTAGGAGTTTTCCAATTCTTATGTGTAGAGAAGAGTAGGCTCCAATTACTCGCATATTGTTAAGCCATGCAGTTCAAAACTCTTGTGAATAGTCCAGGTCAGGCGCCAACTTAGTTTTGTTGATGAGCTTTGAAAACCCTGGTTCACTGGAGCACCCATATTAAGGATGGCTAGAACGTGCACTTTATTGATGACAACCTCTACCTTAGTTATTGTGCTACCAAAAGTAGGGGGAGGGTGAGAACCTCCTTCAAACGGAGAGTGGAGGCAAGGCGTTGAGCCATCACAGGGTTTTTATCTTTAATAAATTGGAGGGTATGAACCTGCTGAGTAGATTGGATCAATGTACTAATAAGCTGGTCCGCATCACTAGCGGTTCAATCACCTCTGAAAACCTCAACGACTGTTGCAGATAGTTTGTCATGATAATTGGCTATATCAATTCTTTCAAGCCTCAACCTATCTGGAATCTGCACTTCCATTTGAGCTCCCAAGACATAATAGCCAGCATCTTCACCACCACCTTCAGACTCATCATCAGAGGGAATTTTAATGCACCTCAACGAGTTACTAAGAGGGGGCTGAGAAACTGGCTTAATCTCCTCATAGGGGAGGGCTTTGTTGCGCTCATCTACCCTTTTGGCTTTTAACGGGAGCATCGTAGCTGCACCAGCTTTTGGGGAGGCGTTGGAAGTGTGTTGCTTTGAAGTTTGCCTTAGAGGTAATCGGCTTGGGCTGCCCCATGAATGCAGTTTTTGAACTAGGGGCAGCCTGAGGTGAGGCTGAGGGGGATTAAGGCAGTGACTTGGATGGGTGTGATATTTTATCCACCTTAGTAGACCGCTCAGAAAGAGGAGAACCAGGCAAAGTGATAACTGACTTCAACGTTTGAGCATTTAAAGCTAAAGCGGGAGAGGAGCGTGGCCCTAAACTTCTAATACTTTCTGGCTATCCTCAAATGGTGGAGGAGTATTTTGTCTCTGAATCTCAGCAGAAGCTGTGTTTTAAAAGGGATACAGCTATAGAAGAGGCTGGAGGAGTCAGAGTTGATTCCCACTTTGGAACTCTTTGCAGAAGTTCAGTTTATGAAAGTCAGCCACTGCTAGCAGTGCCTCTTTAGTATCCCATACAGTTTGGAAGGTGTTCTTAACTGCGGAGATATGCATTGCTAAAAATGGATAAGACGCCAAGCTAGCCACGATATCAGCAATAGCATCATCTAGAGAAAGCAGTTTGGCCAGAAAAAGAATTTGAGCTTTACTATAGAATCGCTCAACAAACATGGGATCAATTCTTCCTCTTGCATGATAAGGCACATAAAGGCACGTTTTTGTCGTTGTAGACTCTGCTTAGAGCCAAACTCATCAACCAGCGCTTGTTTGACCTCCGCCCAGGTGGTAAGTGTGGCCATATGAGGAACGATGATCTCATGAGCCATCTGACTCAATCAGGAAAAATATACCTGGTTTGTTGATGCTCAGTCGTTCCTTCCATCGCAGATTCATAAGCATAAAGGAAGGAGGCAATACTGCCCTCACCAGGTTTGAACTTGTCTCTGAACGGAGGTTTAAGAATAATAGGGGAGGGCCCATAAGGGCCTTATGGAGAGTGTTGCTCAAGCCTTTTGAGGCGAGATAAAGCGCTGACTAGTTGGCTCTAAAGCAGCTAGTCTTGGTTCCAGAATAGTTGTCATTTTTTTATTTTAATAGGATTATGGTGGTATACAGGCTCTTCTGTAGTGAGCACCACTTGTTGGATTTTTGGTGGGGGAGATGAGCGCTGGTATTTTTTTACCTAAAATTAACTTTTGGGGATTGAAACCACTGAAAATAATATAGATAAATAAACTTTAAAAACTAGAAAGTTATGGTTTTTAAAGTTTTATTAGGCGCCGTGGGGGATAAGAAAACAAACTCCCTTAATGAGTCAATGTTGAGTATTTAAGATGTTGAGGCTCAAAGTTTGGATTTCTTAGTAAAATTCTAATTAGAAAATATTGAGATTTGATCTATCAGATCAGTTGAGACTCATTTTGCATTTATGGAATAGTCAAACATTGATAGGTAGTATTGATCCATGAGGTAAATTTTAATGTATTTTGCCCAATCATTTATTGGTAAAATAAAAACACCTGTTAAGGACCCCTCCCACCCTATAAGAAGGGCCAGTCTCCATGGTGTTGGTTTTATTAGCTGTATAGTATGAAGGGGAGGGACCTCAGAAGGGATCTTCAGATTCAGCTGATGATTCAGAGCAATCTGACATCTCAAACTAGTTTTATTTGCCCAAGTTTTATTAATAAAAGGATTACCCTGACTTGCAGGGTTCCACCAAGAATCAACTAGGGTCTTTTGGCTGATTTTTTTAAGATTCACCTCTGAACCACTCTTTTTAATACATTAGACTTGTAATTATCCAACAACATTAAGAGATTAATGCTGTAAAGATCCTTAAGGGTTCAATAATTGTAATGATGATCTTGCAAAAAGCTGATATATTTTCACTATCTCTCATTACACAGAGCCCAGCTGTTTGTTAGTACAACTGTTGAAGTTTTAGCCTACTACAGATGGGCTGGTTCTTCTTAGGAGATAAGTCAGTTTTGAGTGCCTATTGTATGGTGACAATAGACTAGATTTGACAATAGAAAAGATATAAAGTCCTTGGAAATGATACTTTAAGGCTGTATTCTTCTGTCATTTACTAATACAATGGCTCACTGCCCTATAAATTCCTGATCCCAAGTTTTTCCTTGACTTAATACAATTAAAAAGTATTAAATACAAAAAGCTTGTATATTAAACTATTAATTTGTAGTGATAAGAGATTTAGTTTTAATTGTATTTAACTAGGGATAATTATAGTATTTAATGTTAACCACACCTCACCCATGATGCCTTATTTTTCATTGCCACTTAGCCAGTGGAGTATAATAAATATGTCTGAAAGTCTACAATCTATGAGACTCTGGGGAACTCCACATGGCCTCAGGGTTATTGTATAACTGACAGTTATCTCAAGACAGCGTTTCCTCTGATGTGTCTAAAAATGGCTAAACTGTCACTACTGTTGAGCAGTTAAAAACATATACCAAAGCAATTTGTACCACTAATTATAATTAATTTTTATCAAAAACCTGATCAATATTAAAAACTAAAAATGTTGATATATACCAACAAAGCCCCTGAGCCCAGGATATTAAGTCAACTATTATTAAGTCTGATGTTACAAAATTGGTGTTATCATTGAGATACACTGTAAACAATTTTTGCACAGGGTTCAACCCACTGAGCAATAGGACCAACAATATGAGGATTGTTGCCCTCAAAACAACAGAATAAACTTATATAATATATATAGAGAACTTGCTCCCACTATACTTTTTTTGTTTAATATAATAACTACAGCGGATCTTCGCTGTTTTGCTCACTCTAAACTACTAACAACCTAACCTCCTCAATCATCTCATCTCTATTATATTGTAGAGATTTTGAGTGATACCACTTGCATGGCTTAATAATTCAATTCGCCGTATCTCATTGTTTTCATCAATTTTTCATTCATTAATCTCACAATGCCTAATTTGAGGTGATTTCCCAACAACTAAATATCGCCTCATTTTGAGGTGCTCAAATTACCATAACTCATATCAAATCTCAGCAGATTCCATCCATTCTGCCATAACGACTTAGGCTTATTGTCCAGTCATATTGGAATCGCGACATTACCCCTCCTTGACTAGATGGTAAGGCTCCTATTGCTTATATGTCCAGAGGAACTTTACATGCACTTGGTTGATGATCTGACTGCTAGTGGGGTCCTTGATAGTATATGCATCCATACCTGTTTTCTCAATGACTTTGAATGGCCGAATCCAGATACTGGCCAGCTTGTGTTTCCAGCTGAACCCATGTTGATCATGGAATAGGACCATGTCTCCATCTTTGAACTGTGCTAGGCCACTCCGCCATACCTAATTGGCAGCCTGGCTTTTTATTCTTGGCCAAGCTGAATGAGTATGCTTTGGTTTGTAATTTAATCAGCATATTTGTTAGGATGGTCAAATAGCATTGCAGATCCATTCCGCAGTGTCCTCTACACAGGCATATAGGAGTGTGGGCAGAGTGGGGTGCCATCCATAAAGCAATTGGAATGGGCTTTTCCCCGTGGCAGAATAGTAGCTAATGTTGTAGGCAAACACTGCGGTAGAAAGGAGGGTACTCCAATTGGAAGGCCTATCAGTAACCAACTTATGGAGTATGTTCACCAGGGTCCTATTAACCCATTCAACCATTCCTTTAAACTCAAGGTGATACGGAGTTGTTAGAACCCCATGGATGGCCATCATTTCATTGAGCTTGAGAAGTATGTGAGAGGTAAAATTAGTGACATTGTCAGTAAGGATAAACTGCAGGCAGCCGTGACACTGAATGATGCATTTGATTACAAACTTAGCCACAGTAACTGCCCCCAAATCCTGAATGGCCCGCACCTCAACCCACCTGGTCAAGTGTTCAATTGCCAACAGGATATACTTGGACTGGTTAGCTCCCATTGGCAGAGGGCCAATGACATCAATGGAAACCGTATGCCAAGCAAAGTGCAGCTTCACTAACTGGTATGAGGTCTTCCAGTGGAACAGCTTTTCCATTTGACACTGGTGACAGGAGGAGATAGTATCAAGCACATTGAAGTTCATGCTTTCCCAGTAATACCTAGGCTGCAATAATTCCAACATCTTGTGCACATCACCATGCCCAACTGCCCTATGTGCGCTCATGATAACGTTAGGCCGCGTTGAGGGTCACTTAGGAAAGTTTACTGTGGTGTTGCTAATCCGCTTGTACAACTCACCATTCCGCTGGAAAGTATTGGCTCGAATTTCATTCAACGCCTTGATGACTTGGGGCAGCTCATCATTGTACTTTCCGCTGAGCATCTTGTCATACATAATATCGCTCATATCCACCGTAACTGCAATAGTTGGTAGCCTCAACAAGCAATCAGCATTCTGGTGTTTTGCTCCTGCTCAGTGAAGGATCTCAAAATTGTAAGCCTGTTGTTTAAGGGCCCAGCATGTTAGCCAGCCCTCCAGTTCCTTAAGGTTCTGCAGCCAGCATAATGAGGCGTGATCTGTTACAACTAAAATTATACACCATGCAATTATACTCTGAATTGCTTGTAAGCATAAATCACTGCTAAGCACCTTTGCTCGGTCACAGTATAATTATGTTCATGGCTATTCAGGCTTTGGCTGCAGTACGCCACTGGGAGCTCCTCCCCTTCATCATCTTTCTGGGACATAACTTCCCCCACAGCGGAAAGAGATGCATCCGTCTGTACAATAAATTTCTTTTTAAAATTTGGGTAGTGTAGTAATGGCGCCTCGATCAACGCTGTTCAAAGAGTATCAAAGGAGCGTTGACAGTGTTCCATTCATTCAAACGTGGCGTCCTTTTTTAATAACTCAAACAGTGGACCTCCAATACAACTAAAGTTTGGTATGAAGCAGCAATAGTAGCTAACCATCCCTAAAAATACTTGTATATCTTGCTTACTGCTTGGTGTAGCATCTTCCAAATGGCCTCCACCTTAGCTGGTTGAGGCCTCGGCCCTGTTGCATCAACTACAAACCCAAGGTACTCTAGCTGATCCTTGAAAAAGTGGCATTTCTGGGGTTTGATTCTAATGTTGGCCTCAGCCAGCTGGCGAAATACCTCTTCCAAATGGCTAAAGTGCTCAGAAAATATGCGGGAGAAAACGTTAATATCGTCAAGGTATACAAGAATGCATGACAGCTTCAAGTTGCTAAGGATAGTGTTCATCGCCTGTTGGAAAGTAGCCAGGGCATTACACAGCCCTTGGGTATATGTGTTGGTTGAAAAAGCCCTGTTGACGTGATAATGGCGCATTTTTCTTGTTTCACTGCAGGTAACTCAATATGCCAATAGCCAGATATTAAATCCATTGCGGAGAAGTAATGAGCTCCCACCAACCGGTCCAACGCATTATCAATTTGTGGCAAAGGGTATGAGTCATTTTTCATAATGCTGTTGAGCTTGTGGTAGTCTATTCCTACCTGGTTAGTACCATCCTTCTTTTTAACAATGAGGACAGGGGAAGCCCATGGGCTCTTCAATGGTTCAAGCATTCCTTACTCCAATAGTTTATCAATTTCTGCTGTGACAACTTCTTCCACTGCTCTAGATTGGCGGATTGGCCAAGATCTGATGGGTGTATGATCCCCAGTGTCCACTCGATGGATCACTCCTTGTGCACACCCTAAATCATGATCATCAACAGCAAAGGTCTCTTTTTATTTTTGAAATAAGGCTTCCACTTGATTTTTCTGGTCATCTGTTAACCCTATTAAATCTTCACGTGGTACAACTGCCATTATGCCAAACTGTGATTCACTGGGCAGTCCAAATTCATCCAGTGAACCGAACTCATGAACCTGGATGTCCTCTTCAACTGGGATGAAAGGTAGATATGCAACTATTTGGTGTCAGCGGATTTTCATTAGTTTATCTTGAAGATTTGCTACCAGGACCTTGATCTCCTCATGTCCCAGGAGTATAATACCAGGGGCCACGAGGGGCTCAAGCCATGATTGCTGATAGGGCCCAATGACCTCCCCATATAGCCCAGCAGGCACTTCCACCTTTAACTCGGAGCTTATGATTACTTGGTGTCCAGAGGGAATAGATATAGGGCCAGCAGCTCTAAGTGGTAACCCTTGATATTCATAAATTTGGTGAGGAAGGGCCCAGGTCTTGCTTTTTAGTTGACAATATCGAACTGAAACCACCCCATCACCATATGCAAGATTAATGTGACTCATGTGTACAGGATCCTTTGGCATTCTGCTGGAAGTGAAGTAAATTGGGATCCGCTGCCCCAGAATTTTGAATGTCTCCGCTGTCATATGACAACAGCTCCAAAGTGGTGCATAAAAGTGGTTACAATTAACAGGTCATAGTTATTGTTTGGTAACACTATAGCTGGGGCTACAATATCAATTGACCCAAACTGCAAGGGTAGCGCACTGTATGCTCCTTCAGATACTGTGCTTTCTGAGCCTGCAGTCCTATACACCATATGATGCTCCACATCAGGCTTTAATGCCAACCTTGACACCAACTTTGTGGACACTATGTTGACTGGGGCTCCCATATCAATTATTGCGCAAACTCAGGTTTTTGCTACAACAGTGTCACAGTAAGTACACTCAGAGTAAGATGCATCTGATTTTTTTAAAAATGGACATTTAACTGATCTCTTTTTTCAAGGAAGCTCATAATACCCTTCCCCACTTTAGGGTATTCTTTAACAATAGCGTCCACAGGGAGGGCCGCGTTTACCCCTTTTAAGAGAAGCGCATCAGCTAATGGATCTGGTTCATCTGTAGAAAGGTAATCAAACAATTGACAAGCATAAGGCTTTGGTTGCTCCTGGGAGCCTGCTTCCGCCATGTCCATGAATTGCGTTCATGTCAGCACATTTACCCTCCAACTGGCTGCTGATATAGAAAGGCATCATAATACTGAGAAACTTCCTCTGAATGTACAGGAATAGGTTCAGGTGGGATGTTTTGAGTCAGAATAGTGGGGGTAGAGAGTCCCATCTCTACTCCTCTCTGACTTTTCCCTGATTATACTGCTCCCACAGTAGGTACTGGACCCATCAATTATGACAACTCCTAGCCAGGTGCCCAGAGTGACCGCACAAAAAACAATTAACCCCATAAACCTGTGTCCTTGATTGTTGTAAAATGGGCCACCCCAAAAGTTGGCTGGTATTGAAAAGTGTAACCAGGCCCCTCCCAATAGGTGAACTGCTGTTGGCAACTTGGTTGGTAATGAGGCTTGTAATGATAATAAGGCCAGGGAATGCCAACCAGATGCTGAACAGGGAGGGATAATTCCTCCAAATAACCAAGGCCAGCAGCAGAGACAATAGAGTTCCGCCCTATATTGGGTGGAGGGAAGGTAGCAGATAAATGGCATAGAATTTGAACAAGTTTAAGCAAAGGTACGTCAGCCTCTAAATATGGAGCCAAGGCATTAAAAAGCTCACAATATGGTTTCACAAGGGAGGTCAATGCTATGCTTATGTCACATTCAGTTAAAACTTCTGCTCCAATTAACACATGGGCTTCTGCTGAAAATTGTTCAGCAAATGCAGTGAGAGTCTCTTATGGTGAAACCCTATGGTTAGAAACTCAGCCTTCTGTTGCACCATTTTTGAGCTTCCTCCAAACAACCAAAGCACAGTAACCTTCACTTTTTGATAGGTAACAGAACTGGTGGGAAGATAGCAAGTGGCTTGGTCAGTGCTTCCAACATCCAGGGTGGACATTAGTAATTTAGCTTTATGCCAATCTGAAGCTCCTTCCACTGCAAACTCAAATTGCTTAAAGAAGCCATGGATGTTCCCATCATGATCAAAGGAGGCAGCTTATTGATACAACATTTTTTGCAGAAACCCCTTCTTCCAATTGAGCACAGCATTTAGGGCAAGCTTGAGTTCTGCATATTCAACAGTTGCAGCGATTGGAGATGATCCCCTGCCAAAGCAAGCCTGATACAACATGACTAGTGACTGAAGAACTTTTTTTCAGTTTGTGATTGATCAATGGGCCCCCTGTAGTGAGCACCACTGTTATAAAATTGGCATTATTGTTGAGATACACCGTAAACAATTTTTGCGCTGGGTTCAATCCACTGAGCAATAGAACCAATATGAGGATTGTTGCCCTCAAAACAACAGAATAAACTTATTCAATAAATATGGAGCACTTGCTCCCACTATACTCTTTTTATTTAATATAATAACTACATCGGATCCTCGCTGTTTCGCTCACTCTAAACTACTAACAACCTAACCTCCTCAATCATCTCATCTCTCCTATATTGTAGCAACTTTGAGTGATACCACTTTCATGGCTTAATAATTCTATTTGTTATATCTCATTGGTTTCACCAATTCTTCATTCGTTAATCTCACAATGCCTAATTCAAGGCAATTTCCCAACAACCCAATATTGCCTCATTTTGAGGTGCTCAAATTACCATAACTCATATCAAATCCCGGCAGATTCCATCCATTCTGCCATAACGACTTAGGGCTTATCATCCAGTCATATTAGAATCATGATATCTGACTTAACCAATAAATTCCAGGCCCATGTTATCTAGTCAAATATTATTAAGTGGAATTGCTAGGGCACAGATTCTAAGCTTAGGATATACTTAGGATATTTTTGGTTTATAATCACTGAAAATTTTGATATGATATATAATAAATTAGCATCAGCTAATACTATTATTTCCTCTATCAAATTACCTGACAATTTAGATCCAGACAACCATTCAACAATGACAAATAGTCCCTTAAAATTAACCATTCCATTTGCAATATCAGGATAGATGGCAGATTGCCTTAATAAGCTTAATTTTTGCTGCACATTATTGTTCCTTTCCTCAATATAACAAAGATAAGGGTAACTTATTAAAACATAACATATATTTATATATGTGGCTCAATAATATTCATCTGAGGCTAATTATGTAGATAATAAACCTGACAACTTGGAAAGAATAAAATTTTCAAACATAATGTTTTTAATAATTTACCAACAAGCTTAAACACAGCTAAAAGGTGTAGCTTAAGACAAGGTTATAAGTTGACTTTGCAATTATAATATCATAAATAAACTAATAATTAAAACAAGCTAGCCACTTCTTTATTAGAAATTCACGTGATAATGGGACTATTTCACCAACCAAAACTGGGTAAACATATACATTTAAAAATCATTAAGTTTCAGCTTGTTATAATTAAAGTTCGAGTATTAACTTTGCAATCTATGAAACTCAGATTCCGCTATATTTATTGATATTTAAACTTTATATCATGAGTAAAAAATATATGACGCTTTATGCCAACGAGCACAACGCCTTTAAATCATGGCTAAGTATACATTATTGTAACTATAAAATATACACAAACCACAATATAATGACTTCATATGAATTCCTTTTATCAAGTTTAAGCATCATTGTTACCATTCATACAATTACAAGTTTCAATTTTACTGAACGGCAAGCCATTTGTTTAAACTGCCCATGTTCATAAGCGTCTTTTTCAAAGAAAAACATGATTTAAATCTTGTAGAGCCGATGAGGCGCCTAATTTTATAAGGCTGGAGCGAAGTGTAGGTTGCGTTTGATTATTAATATTTGTTAATAATCAAATAATGGCGCTAAGGTGGCAAAGCAGGATAATGAAATCTGCAAGTGAAGATTAAAAGGAGAGTAATTGTATATTCAATTCTATAATTTAAAATACAGTTGCGACAACCATTAAGGATAAATACAAGCAAAACCAAGTCGGAAATGTAGAGCTTCATGTATGTATTAATTGTTTAAAAAGTTTCAAACTCCTTTAGATGCAGCTTCTTAATAATACCGTAATACGAAAGGTCTTAACTACCATTAAAAGCAATACTTTTCAAAGCTGTTGACTTGAGTTAATAGCTATTTGAATCAAGCGATAAAAAAGATTCAAGGGGAATCCAACCTATAAAGGGAGTGAATGAAGATTAAAGACATTAAAGAGAATATCGCAATAAAAAATCACTTAAAAAGCTAAAGATAAGCCTAGCGTACCACATTGTAATAGTCGCCTTGAATACTTTTGATGAAAACGGCAAAGGGACCTTGAATACCGTAACTTCCTGCCTTATCCCTAAAAACATAAACTGACTTTTGATTAATTAACAACTTACATAGGATCATTTGTCTTTATGTATGCCTTCAAAGCTTCAGTTGAGACTGCATCGAACGTAACAAAAGTTTTCTCAAAATCGGCTACAATTTTAGGCCTTTGCATTTTTTCTTCCATAACCAAAATTGCAATTGAAGATAACACAGCATGAGTGTTTCCTTGAAGAGAAGATAGCATTTCAAGAGCATCTTCAGGCGTTTTGGGTTTCTCAAGAATCTTATCATCTTTTACAACAATTGTGTCTGAACCAATAATAATCAGTGGACCTTTTGAAGTATCCTAAAAACAAGCGCAATTATAAGCCTCAAAATCCTGTAGAAATTAATTGTACAAATTTAAAATGTAGAAAGAAAACAAAAATTGTCACTCTTTACTTTAATCTTATCAAGCACCGCCAAGGCTTTCCTACGGGAATTCTCGAGACAATACTCACTGGGGAGGTAAATATCAATTTATCCAAATCCTCTACAAACAGACTAGGGATGATTTCGGCCCAAACTCCCTAAAAATTTAGAACAAGCACAAAAGGTATTTACAATTTGGGCAAGAAGTTCATGCCGGCGGGGAGATCCCGACGCTAGCACAAGGCGAAACCTATCAAGTTCTGGAAGAAGATCCTAAGCATTTTGGACTAAACCTTTCTTCAAAGTAAAGGGATCGGGGACCTTTACCAAATTTTTGACCTATATCATTTTCTCGGCAATAAACCTAAGTGATATCACAAGAACCATACATTTCAAGCTTTGACCTAACTAATGTTTTGAGCTAATTGCTAAACTCAAATTGCTCTGGATCTGCAATCACTTAACCATAGTATCATTTTTATCAGGAGTTCACAATATAGCATTGGCTTTATACTTTGATTAATTTGGTCAGATAAAAATGAAAATCCAAAAAATGTATATGAAATTGTATGAATCGGATGATTTAATATTGGTTTCAATGGTCTTTGTATCACCACATGAAATCAAGGATACATTTTTAGCTCATCTCACTCACTTTTAATTTACAAGTTGATCAAGCCAATCAATTTGAGAAAGGTTTTTTTATTTGAGGTGGGCCGACCTTGGGATGAATATACCGCACCAATAGAGAGGATAGAGAGTAGGGAGTGACAATATAGGAATGGAGGACAAAACCCAAGTACTGGGGGTAAAACCTTCCTGCATATGTTCTGATAGGCCAGGATTATATGAATCTAACTTCAAGTCATTTGGTCAGACTGAGGCATGGTGCATGAATCCATATATATTGATATCCTCTTGACACAGAAATACAATTAATATAAATTCTACTATAATGGGATTTGAACCCACAATATGAGGGGTGATAGTGGGATACCCTCTCAACTATGCCATACCCCCTGAGAAAGGTTTTTAAATTTTAGAAAATTAAGAAAAGCAGGTTGAGTTTTGCCACAACCACCTCCCAAGATATCTGCACCTCAATCAGCTGCTCCCCCAAATTCCACAAATATTTTTGCCTGGGATCATAAGGCCTAAAGTAGAAAAATCAGGATGGCAGAAAGATTCAAAATAACCCTTTTAAATCTATGAATGACCTATCCAAGGCTATGGACAAGAAATAGATAGTTGCTGCATTCATAGTGGAACTTTTAAGTGATAATATGATAATGGATAAAAATAAGAGCTATATGATTATAATTATAGAATATTAGTTGAATGAGAATAGAGGATTAATAGAATTGGAAAGGTCATTTAATATTAAGTAAAAGTTGGGCTTGGATAATTTTAGAGGGCACACTTTATAATTATATAAGTTTATAAGCACAAAAGACCCCTAATTGATTTCTCATCTTATATTGATAGTTAACTTGCAATAGATAAAGGGTTTATATATTTTAACTTATATTAAATTAGTCATATTATAAAAACTACTTCTTTCCAATAAACTGGCTAATTATCTACATTTGAAACTCTGAGTATATTGCCCATGATCTTTAGTTAGATCTTTTGACTGACTTCAATGAATCACTCCCTCCTTCATCTGTTTTTTTTAGTACTAGATGGTTCCCTCCTTCATCTGTTGATATACCTTACCAGGACTCTTATTCATATGCTCCTGTCCTCTTGTATCACCTTGTTATT
>JAKSZP010019234.1:0-26320 GCA_022478985.1 Massospora cicadina
TACTGGGTTGTGATCCCTAAAAGGTTAACTCGCATGTTGCTTATCACAGGTGGCATCACTTGCCTAGTAACTCATAGACCCCTTAGCCATTCAGCAACAAAAACCAATTGGCTCTTATATGTGACATAATTGTCAATATTTACAATTGACAAAATAATCACATGTTTATTGTCAGGGATCAACCCCAATGAAACATCAGCATTCCAGTGGATCAAAACCTGGAGAATTACTAAAAATTTATTCAGGATAATTCTCTAAAATAGTTATCATAGGTAACTGATAACTCCCACACCACTAGCGGGATAAACTTAGTGGACAAACAGATGTAGTATAATCAATTGCTGGGTAATTTGGGCATATTGAAATCCCAACACATCCCCACGCTTGACCAGATTATCCAGATATGATTATTTTCTGGATGCTTACACCGCTTGAATCATGATTGAGTCTACCAGAATGGTTTAATTTGGAGTTCTCTAGGTCCATCTCTTCTTACTCGATGCATCTCTGGGAAAACCTCTTCTTGACGTGTTTCCTTTTGTGTCTTCATTGCTGCTGCCTCTGCAGAGTGAAGTTCCCTAGCCCCCATGCTGTGACAGCCTAGTTCAGGTGTTGTTGCCAATAAAAGGTCTAGAAAGCCTGTATTCCCCAATGTCAGGGTTATATGACACTTTGCATTTAAAGGATCTTCTTAGGCAGCTTGTCAGGCAAACAGCAAGTAAGAATTAGACTGGCCTGCCAGCCCAGATGCCAGAGCACCTGAATGGCAAACCAGAATGCCATCGGCACTTCTGCTGATTCAACGGATATGGAACTGGAAAAGAATCTTACTAAGAACTGCTGACGAGCCAGAATCTCATATATACACATAATAAAATTCTAGATGCGTACAGCCATTAACCTCAAGGGGTGTGTGAAGGTCGGTGGAGAAGGCAGTTTAATTTTTGACTTGAAAACAAAAACTATTAGGAGAGGATTTTTAATTGAAAATTAGGAAAATAAATTGACCAACTTTTTTCTCAGTGCAATGCGACTGATTAAATAGTGGTAGATTTAGAGAGGAAACAAGCTGAGATCAGGTCCCACAAGTTTGACCTAACTGTAAAATAGTTCAGGAATGGGTAACAGATAATTTAACTGAAACTGACATCAAAGAATTTGGCAGCAGGCTGAGTCACTATTGGTTCAACATCAAACATCCAAACTGAGGCTCAGATATGTTTCTTTTGGTTGGCATGACAGCGCTTGACCCAATGAGCAGCAGGAATCCCCCAAGGTCACCCCACATAGGGGTGGACCCATTTGGTTGGGAACGGGTTTGGGACACCCAACCCGCCCATGCCCAGTCGCTGGGCTGTTCATTTGGTCAGAGATGTTGCATTAGGTGCAATGCCCGATTTGCCAGCTTGGAGCTTCAAACCATCGTCAATGGTGTCTAATGCTATTACTTGCCCACCGGGGATGATCCCCAACAATTTCAAGGGGGGTTGATTTTTTTGATCATAGCATTAGCCAAATTGAAACTGTTGGGCATTCTGGCCAATGAGGCAGTCTTCATCCCTTTCTGACTACATGGAATCTGACTATTGGGCTGACTCCCACTCAGTTTTGGGTCAATTAATTTCATTTTGGCAATCTTGATGCAGATTTCCCCAATTAACTGTACCAGTTCAGCTGAGGTGAGTGTGGGCACCAGGGGAGGAATGTGAAGTGGAAGAGTTGTTACCCAGTGCTCATCAACCATGTGGGCGAGGTCGCCCTGGGTAATGAGGGGTACGGCCACCCTCTTTGATACCTTCTTACTTAGGAACAGAAAAAGGCCCAATCAATGGCCAGGGGATGGTCCCCAGGACTTACACAGCTCCCCCAATCTCTTGGTCCTTGTATTCCCCCGGACTGGGCTTCGTTTCCTAGGGCTTCTTTCCTGTGTATCCAGTTTCAAACTGTCCTGATCCTGCCAATATGATTTTTCATTTCAGAGCCTTGGGACTACTCAAGGCAGACCCACTTTCAACCTGATTTGGTCCTACCAATAACATAAAAGAACATCACCAGACAAATTTAAATGAATGAAAATAAAAATATAATATTTAATATTTTTTACATTTTTTATTTTTTTATGTTTTTTTATTTTATATCATTTTAAATACCTTTTTCTTTATCTTTTTTCTCTTTTTTGCAATGAGATTTAGCCTATAATTAGGTTCAGAGGTCCACCTTTTCGCCTCCCCTACTCTGGTTCAGAGGTTCGTTTTTTGAACTTTACCTGCTATCATGGTTCAGAGGTCTATTTGTAAGAATTAACCACATATTATGGTTCAGTGGTCCCATCCTGGGACCTGACCAACTCACCAGTACTTAACATATTTTATCAGATTCAGTGGTCCTTTGGTACCATTGCACCTTATTATGCCCCTATATCCAATACTTCAGATATCTTGTAAGGACCCAGTTCACTATACAACCATCCTTAATGTTCTTAATTATATAGGCATCAATTTTCTAACTTGGCGATCACCTCAAACAGATTTAATCACAGAGCATCTAGATTATCTCTTCTAACAAAACCATGTGTGTCATAATAGGCTACTCTATCCCCACATGGTACCCTTGTATCCCTGGTCAGTTCTTGTCATCTGTCATCTTTTTTTTAATCCTTTTCTTCAAGATGGTATAAAATGCCTGTAATTGCAGTCTGATCATAATACTTGCCAGTCAGTTCAGCTATTGACAGATACTCATCCACTATTCTGGTTCTATGGCAGAATACAAAATTGGTGGTAATGCTGCTTTTCATCCATATAATAATTTGAACATCATTTTACCTGGAACTGTATGATGACCGATATTATAGGCGAAGGTAACCAAACTTAGGTAAGTTCCCTTAGCGGACGTTTTTCCATGACCAATTTTCTTGGCATTGCAGCTAGTGTTCCGTTGACTCGTTTTATCACTCTGTTTGTCCCTGGACAATTAAATCTGATACCACTCCTTAGATTCCCAACAGTTTATTAAGCCTGGAGATCAAATAGGTGGTAAAATTGGGTCCATTGTCATTCAATAAAACTTGCGGGCATCTAGCTGGTACGCCACTTAGCCAATATTACTCTATTCATGCTTGTATCATTCATTTTGCTTAAGTCTTTTGTTTTTTCCATTTAGTAAGATGATCTAATGCCACAATGATGCATTTCGCTCCTTTAGTACTGACACTCAGTGGTCTCATCATGTCTATTGACATCATGTTCCAAGCAAACCCTGGGCATACTATCTGGTATCCTGTTATACTCTTATAAGGCTTGTGGAGTTAGCATTCCAGAAAACAGGCCTTTTATTCGATGAAAATATAATTGATTTATTCCCAGTAAGAATACTGGCAAATATGGCCTACAGGTTTTCCTTAGGTCACCATGGCTGACGACTTTGTATGTGGCTTAAGTAATTTCCGCTTATTCTGACAGCTTTAGGTAAAAAACTGTTTTCCATTAATTGTTTTGTATAAATGTCCATTTTTCAAATCAGTTTTATCATCATTTTTTAGAGCACCTTGAATTTCTTAGAGCTAGTTCCCAATATTGTCTTCAATTATCCTCTGGAATAACTCATTCACCTGTTGATAGACAACTTGGACATCAGGAAATCTTGATAATCTGTCGGCATTTCGATGTGCTTCTCTGGATCAGTGTATTATCTCATAATCATAGACTTGTAGTTTTAAATCCCAATAGGACAGTCTTACCTCTGGTTCCTTCAGGTTATGGATCAATGTAAAGACAAGTGGTCAGTTACCACTTTAAAGTGTACCATGGACATACAATCAGAATTGCTAGCATGCATAGATCACTGCGAGGCATTTGTTATCTGTTACAGTACAGTCTCTTTTCATTGGCGTAAGTGTTCTGCTCACATATGCAACTGGATGTTCTTCCTCGTCGTCACCCACTTAAATCAAAAGGCACTGATAGCTATCAAGAACCATCAGTTTGGACGAAAAATTTCTGATTAAAATTAGGGTATTTTAGGACAGGACTGGGCATCAAATATTGGCGTCTGCCATTGAACAATTCTTGGGCCTTATCAACCCACAAAAATCTTTTTTTGACTCCTTAAATAAGTAGAATAATAGCTCCATGATTCTGGCGAGCTTTTTATGAATTGGCTATAGCAGCCAACCATTTAAAGAAATACTTGGATAACCCAAACGCTTTTTAGGATTAGCATCTGTTCAGTAGCCATAAATCGTCTGCTGCTGTGGTTGCAGGCTGTTAATTGATCATAAACCCCAGGTACTCAAGCTCTTTATTGCTGACATGACATTTGCTCAGCCTGACCTTCAGGTTCGCCTTTGCTAAGCGCTTAAACATTTCTTTTAAGTGCTCCAAATGGTCTGTGAAGGTCCTGCTGAATACATTGATATCATCCCATTATACTAAAGCGCAGTATAACTTCAAATCACTGAGGTTAGAGTCCAAATCTCTCTGGAAAATTTGCTGGCGTGTTGCACAATCCCTGGGCATTCTGGTCGGCTGGTACAGTCCTTGTGCAGTAATTATCACACATTTTTCTTTGTCCATTGGACAATAGGTTTTCCATTATCTGATATCAGCCCATCTCTGTAATGCTTGGAATCCCCTAGGAGATTGAGCGTTTTGTCAATCCTTGGCTGTGGATAGTTATACTTCTTTGTGATTTTATTTAATTGCAATAACACAAGGGAGCAAAGAATAGTCTGTTGTATGAGATTTTTAACTGTTTCTATATATTTTGGCATCACTGTTTCAAAATATGAAACCAGCTTTACAGTTCATGCTCTATTTTTTCATGCAATATGAGTTTTAATTATTGTTACAGATTTTGGTTTTTACACCCAATGTTCAAGTTTTCATACAATAAAATTTCATTATTGTTACAGATTTTGTTTTACAATGAAATAAATGTTTTCAACACATTTTTTCTGCTTTTCTTGGTTTGTCATTTAATAAAATAAAAGCAGGGGTGTTTATGAACCTCATATTCAATCCCTTATATGTGGTAAGAAATTTGTCCAGAAGATGGCTTAAAAGGAGAGAGCATCATTGATGTTTTTTGTAGCAGTTATCAGCAACTTCCTTGGTTACAAGAAGGGAGAAAACTATGTACTTGTGTTTCAAAAGATAACAAAGGCATTTTGCAATCTTGGATGAAATATAAATATTAAGATGCACTTCCTAAATAGACATCTTGATCAATTTTTATGAAACCCTAGGGGATGTTAATAATGAGCAGGGGGAACGTTTCCAACAAGTCTTGAAGAGAATTGAAGTGCGTTATCAAGAAAGATAGGACACGCATATGATGGCAGGCTACTGCTGGAGCATCAAACGAGACTGTCCTGTGAAAGTCCACAAATGCAAGAGCTATAAGAAAAAATTCTTGCTTAATGAGTTTTGCACGTCCTCTGTCACATTGCTTCATTAATTGATTAAAATCTTCCATAAAATGTACATATCAATTCTATAGTTAAAAAATTTATATGTTTTATTTAATAATGTTTTATGCCATATTTATGCTCAAAATAAGTGATTTCATCCCTTTTAATTTCAAAACTGTTATGCATAATTGCACGTCATTCTTTATGTTTTTGTGTTCAAATGGCATATATTATCACTATGAAGGTAATTAAGAGAATATACCACATTTATAAGTTGAGAAAAATGCTGAAAAATTAAAAAAATTTTACATTAACGTGTGAAATTGTTAAAAATAGATTGCAAAAAACTATAGCTTGCAGAGAAAAACCTTCAGATCTGAAACCAGCGCACCCAAATTAGTTAAGAACAAATGTTTTTATCAATGTACGAAAAAATTGTTGCACTGTGTAATTGATAACCACTTAATTTGATGCATCCTTCTTTTTCACAACTAGGATCAGACTCATTCATGGATTTGACAACTAAACATGGAGCTCATGCTCTATCAGATTACTGATTTCTTTGTTGACCACAACTTCAGAAGTCCTAGACCTGCAAACAAGTCAAATACTTATTGGTGGATATTCCCAGTGTTGACCTTATGGATCACGTTTTTCACCATCCCAGGTCATTCACCTTGGGAAAATAACATGCAATATGTTATTTCTCGGTATATAGGCTTGTTTTCGCTGAGTCAGTTTGCACAGGGTATTAGCCACTGAGCAACCAAATTGGACGATATGAAGATCGTCAACTTAAATAAAACTTGATACACTATATATGGAGCTATTGCTCCTTATTTTGACCTTTATTATGTAATACAAATCGCAGACTTATCTGCAAAAAACCTAATCATGGGAAAGGACCTTTTCTTCAATCCTCCATGTGACTCTTTATATCTCAGTTCCTTAAGATGGATTCATCCTCACCTTGGCAGTCTTCTATTCATCTTCCCTTTTATAGAAGCTCTCATTTTATATTGAATACCAGATTAATTCCCCTTGATTTACCAAATAATCGACATTTTAATTGAATATTGTTCAAGTACCTTTCCTGTTAACCTTGAGGTTTGTCTTGATTCATATACGATCTGTTGGTATAGGTAGTGTATCATCCAGTCATATCAACTTCCTGACACTACATCCCATTTGACTGGATGATAGGCTCTTACTGTTTATATGCTCAAAGAATCTTTGCATGAACTCAGTTGATAATCTGACCCCCGCAAGTTCCTTAATAGTGTAGACATCTATGCCATTATTCTCAATTATCTTGAACAGCCCAGCCCAGATGTTAGAGAGCTTGTTTTTTCGCCCAAACCTGTGCTGATCGTGGAATAAGACATGGTCTCCTACAGCAAACAGCGGAAGTCCATTTAGTCACTTCTGATCAGCTGCTTGATTTAGAATCTTCTTGCCAAACTAGTGGAGTAGGCTTCCATTTGCAGCTTGAACAATGTGTCCATAAGAGTCTTCAAATATCACTGTCGTTTCACCCCACCAGTATCCTCTACACACGAGTAAAGCAAGGCAGGAAGAGCTGGATGTTGACCATACAGCAGTTGGAATGGCTTTAACAGTGGATGAATGATAGCTGGTATTTTACACAAACACAGCTGTAGTTAGAAGGGCAATCCATTACAAGGGTTGATCCTTTACCAATCTACGGAGTATGTTCACTAGGGTTCCATCAACCCGCTCCACCATTCCATTTGATTCTGGATGGTATGGGGTGGTCAAAACCCTGCAGATCGCCATCAACTCATTCAACTTTGGCAGAATGTGCAAAGTGAAATTAGTTCCATTATCCGTTAAAATGAATTGTGGGCAGCTGTGTCACTGTATAACACACTCCATAATAAAATTGGCAGTGGTGACCGTGCCCAAGTTGTTAATGGCCCTGGCCTCCATCCATCAAATCAAATGATCGATGGTGACAATTATATACTTGGATCAATTGGCGCTAGTTGGCATAGGTCCCACTACATCAATGGAAACTGTGTGCCAGGCAAACCAGGGTTTAACCAGCTGGTATGTGGTCTTCTTATAAAATGGTTGTTACTTGACACTGATGGCAACAACTAAATGTCTCCAATACGTCATAATGCATGCTCTCTCAGTAGTATTGGGGTTGCAAAAACCCCAGTGTTTTCTGAAATCTACCATGATCTACAGCCCGATGAGCATCCATAATAATCATGGGTCTAGCTGAAGGTCTAGGGAAACTCAGCGTTGAGTCTCCAATCCACTTATATAGTTCTCCCCCGCATAGGAAAGTATCTGCCCTGAGTCCATCTAAAACCTTGATCACCTGCAGTAGCTCATCCAGGTATTTGTTCGCCACCATCTTCTCATACATTATGTCAGCTAAATCCGCTGTAATAGTGACCGTTGGCAGCCGGGAAAGACAATCCACATTTTGATGTTTTCTCACAGATGGTGTATAATTTCAAAATTGTACGCATGGAGCTTCAGTGCCCTACGTGCAAGCCGCCCTTCTGGTTTATGCAGATTCTGCAGCCAGTGCAAGGAAGCGTGGTCTGTCACTACTTGTAATCTTACCCCATGTAGATATACCCAAAACTGTTTGTAAGCGTAGATCACTGCTAAACACTCCTGCTTGGTAACAGTGTAGTTACGTTCGTGACTTTTCAAACTCCAACTATAAAATGTGACAGGATGCTCTACGCCATTGTCATCCTTCTGAGATAATACTGCCCCTATAGCGGAGAGGGATGTGTCCATTTGCACTATGAACTGTTTGTCAAAGTTGAGATAATGCAAAATAGGTGTGCTTGCTAACGCAGTTTGCAACACATCAAAAGCGTTCTAGCATTGTTATGTCCAATCTAAAGAAGCATTTTATATTTAACAACTCGAAAAGTGGGGCTCTGATACAACTGAAATTTAGAACGAACTGTTGGTATTACCCAACCATCCACAAAAGCACTTAAATATTTCACTTATTACCTGGGCGAGTCATCTTGCTTATTACTTCCACCTTATCTGGCTGCCGTTTAAGCCCGTTTTAATCCGCAACAAACCTGAGGTATTCTAATTGTTCTTGAAAGAAATAACACTTCTGAGGCTTAATTTTGATATTAGAAGTAGCAAGGTGACGGAACACTTGTTCCAAATGGGCAAGGTGCTCTGTAAACATCTGTGAGAACACATTGATATCATTAAGGTAAACTAAGACGCAGGACAACTTTAAATAACCAAAAATCGTATCCATGGCCCACTGAAACGTAGCTGGGGCGTTGCACAACCTTGTGGCATGAGAGTCAGCTGGAATAACCCTCTCAAAGTGATGATAGCACATTTCTCCTGCTCCGCTGATGGCAAATCAATCTGCCAGTATCCTGAGATCAGATCCATGGCGGAAAAATAATTTGTCCCACCCAATTGGTCCAATGTATCATCAATCCATGGAAGAGGGTAGGAATCCTTTTTTGTTACATTATTGAGTTTTCAATAGTCAATAACCACTGAATTCGAGCCATCTTTTTTCTTTACAATGAGCATATGTGATGCCCACAGACTGTTCAACGGTTCTAGCATTCCTTGCATGATAAGCTTATCCACCTCATCGGAGACAACCTCTTCCACCACTTTTGATCATCTAATGAATCTTAATCAAATGGGGGGGTGATCCCCCTTATCTATTTGATCCACCCCTTGAGCACACCCCAAATAATGATCATCATGTGTGAAAATATCTCACTTTTTGAATAACGCCATAGCCTTATCTTTCTGTTCCACCAATAATCCAGTAAGTGCTTCCAGTGGAATTATGGTCAATACGCCAAATGATAAGCATGTCAGTAGTCCAAGATCCTCCCATGAGCTGAAATCACGAATATGGCAAACTTCCTTTATAGGAGCTAAGTGTAAGTAAGCCACCACTTGGTGCCACTGGATCATTATGGTTTCTTTATGTAAATTCGCTAGCAGCACTCTCACCTCCCCATTACCATGGAGCAGTAGCCCTGAAGCCACATGTGGTTCAAGCCGTGTGTACTGTTTAGGCGCCATAATTTCCCCATAAAGCCCTTTAGGGACGTCAATTTTGATCTCAGTTCCTACTATGCACTGATGTCCTGACGGTAGGCTCAAAGCACTCACTTCCCAAAGCGGAATCCCTTTGTACTCATAAATCATGTTAAGGAGGGTCTTGGTTTGCCACTTCATTTGTCAATAACGAACAGGAATCACTCCATCACTGTACGCTAGATTAATTTGACTAGAGTGGAACATATCCATTGGGATTCCACAAGAGGTAAAATAAAATGGGAATCTATTGTCCTAAAATATTAAGAGTTTCCTTCACCATAATTATCACAACACTAAGTTTCCTTATAAATGCCGCGCCAATCAACATGTTGTAGTTGTTATTTGGAAAAACCACCAAAGGAGCGAAAGCCCAAGCTGACCCAAATTGTAAAGGCAACGCACTATATGCTCCTTCCAACACAGTGTTGTGTGTCCCCATGGTCCCGTATACTACTCGATGGTCCACATCTGGTTTCAACGGAAGCTTAGCCACCAACCTGGTAGAGACTATGTTCACAGGGGCTCCCATGTATATGATAGCATGGACTTTTGTGTTTTGAACGAAAATGTTGCGATAAGTGCATTCTGAGTAAGAAGAACCATCAGTGTTTATTACATGTACGTCCAAGGGCTTTGTGTTACTTAAAAAGGAGGATATGCCCTTGCCAACATGTGGATACTCACTAGCGATTTTGCTCCACTGGAATGGCTATGTTAACCTCTACTAAAGAGGCGACGTCCATCGAGGGATCCACATTTCTCATGCCAGTCTGTTCCAGGATCTGCCACACATAGGCTTTCGGCACATCCTAGCAGAACTCCAGGCTTGGGGGAGAATGCTTACTCTCAGAAATGGAAGTGGGGATATCTGATGGAAGCTGTTGATATAACAAATCATCTGATTGAGTTCTGAATCCTACTCAAAGAGATATATGTGAATCATTGGGGACAAATGAATTGGACTTAGTGAGGTAGAGCGTCCCATCTCTACTCCTCTTGAGCTTTTCCCTGCTCTATTTTCTCAGTTGGCATCACATACACTTGTGGGTTGTTACGGAAATTACATGCATAATGCCCTCTTCATCTGCACTGGAAGCTGGTATTCATAGAAGGTTCACATATATAGCTTGCAGCGGAAGGGCCAATTCAGAAATTGATGGTATGGTTCCAGGGTCATGAATGAACCAGAAGAGCATACCTAGGATGAAAAGGGTCCGCCAATTTGTATGAGGGACGAATATGTTCCAGTGGTTGATAGTTTGGTCACTTCAGCCCATATCCTAATGAGTTTGGTGCAGAGACAGCAGAGATTTTTTGGGCTATATTAGGGGTGCTTATCATGGCGGAGAGTAGACGTAAGGTATTCATGATTTGAATAGGTCCTGCATCTCCATCCAAAATGAGAGACATAGCATTATATAGTTCCTGATATGGTTTGACAGCCGCCATCACCGCTATACCAACATCCTCGATGGATAATATATTAGCTCTGAGTAGTACATGTGCTTCTTCCAAAAAGCGTTCCACAAATTCTAACAGAGTCTCTTTTCGGTGAAACTGAATAGTCAGGAAGTCAGCCTTCCATTGGGCCATCTTGATTGCACCCCTGAACAGCTGGAGAACAATCGTTTTACATCTTTGTAGGATACCAAAATGTTTGGGAGGTAGCAGGTAACTTGATAAGTGCTTTTCACATCTAGGGCGGACAGCAACAGTTTTACTTTCCACCAATCATAAGCTCCTTTCATGGCGAACTTAAATTGCTTGAAGTAACCATGTAGATTTCTGATACAACTAAAGGGAGAAAGTTTCTCAATCCAAATAGCCTCGCCTTGCTCCAGGATTCTGCCGCAAGAAGTAGGCAAATTGGTTCCTGAGTGACTAAGAGAACCCCCTAGTGAACTTATCATATGGCCAGCTGGATGGACTTGGATTTGTCAAAATGGACTCAGAAGAAGTGGAGTCATGTGATGGGTTCATCGCACCGCCTGAGGGATGTTCATTAGCTGATCCCTAGCATTCTTCCCCTGAATCACCATTAACTGCACCACTTCCCCCAGCTCCGGCATGCTCTGCTAAATATTTGTTAATTAAATGCTCCATTTTGATATATAACATCTACACTGTCCATCCTGAAATTCCCATTGAAGTGTCTCATATTGACATTGAAACTCCTGATGGAATTCCCACTCACCGTTCAGTTGTTGCTCCACTGCTTGTAGTCATGAGAGGACTTCTTTGATTATATTCTGAATTTGTGCATGCTGCCGGCTAGCATTACCCGCTTGATGATTAACATTGTTTATTTGGTTAACGAGGGCGGCTTATTCCCATACCAATTCCTTGTTGACCCGTTGAAAGGTATCAAACCATCCTTGCATGTCCGCATACTCCATTGTCTCACCAATCAGAAGAGGAAAAGCTTGACTGTGCTCCTCCTGGCTAACAGTTTTCAGTTGGGTGACCCAACAGACCAGCTGGAGATATATGGGGGACGTTGACCAAAGAATAAGCGCATTATATGACATTTGCTGACTTCTCCATTTGATGCGAAGTTGGCTTAATTCAGCTGTGATGGAACTAAATTAATCTGCCACTTGTATTTCCATCAGTGTTATTTTTTCCCTAAGCTGAGCAATTATGGCTTCTAGGGCTTTACCCATTCCACTAGATCTTTCATGAAGCGCTCAGTATTTCTTCCCAATGTGGTTACATCCTATATCCGTTCCACTAATAGACCTTGTCAATTCAACAGTTCTATTACCCAGGGTAACATAGATTTTTCTAGGTTACCAAAATATCTAATTGTTGGCGGACGTCCCCAACACAATGGTCCATCTGCACCAGTGCCCCCTGCACTTCCAAAAAGGAGTGATTGGGGAAGTTGATCAGGAGGCTTATCATTTTAATGTACTCAAGCGAACCACATTACATCTCCAATCTCTATATTGTGGCGATCCAGTATGCACAGTAGCTGGCAAATTGATGGTTGCACATAGGCGACAAGATACTCCTCAATTCCGTGAGTACCAAGGCGATGAGTAAATCCCATCATAGTTGCATCCAGATAGGACATGTACAGGGCGTAGCGATTTTCTTGGTCTTGCTGGTTATAAAACAAACTCAAGGCATACTCACCCGCCTCATCCCGCATATAATCGATACCCATGCAACAACCACTCCATAATATCCTGCAGTTGCTGGGGGGTTACATTAGTGGAGCATCCTTGTTGATCAGCTGTCAGCTAAAAGCCATTTCCTAATTGTATATTGATTATAACCTCATCATTACCTGGTTAAGTTACAGTAAATAATATCAGTTTGTTGTTAGTTGCCTCCCATAATTTTTCAGCATAACGCGCACGGAAACTGATCAAATTTTGTTGTAATAAATGTGGGCTTGTCATCATATCCTATTGTTTAAGTACTACAGTTGACCAGTGCCCCCTACAGTGAGCACCACTTTTATTTATTGGAGTATAGGCTTGTTTTCGCCAAATCAGTTTGTAAGGGTATTAGCCACTGAGCAACCAAATTGGATGATATGAAGATCACCAACTTAAATAAAACTTAATACACTATACATGGAGCTATCGCTCCTTATTTTGACCTTTGTTATGTAGTACAAATTTCAGACTTATCTTCAAAAAAACTAATCACAGGAAAGGACCTTTTCTTCAATCCTCCATGTGGCTCTTTATATCTCAGTTCCTCAAGCCAGATGCAAAATTGGCTTGGTAGTCTTCTAAGCATCTTCCCTTTTCTAGAAGCTCTCAATTATATCGAATCTCGGCGTAATTCCCCTTGATTCGCCAAATGATCAACATTTTGATTGATTATTGTTCATATACCTTTCCCATTAATATCAAGACTCATCTCAATTCATAATATGATCCGCTGATATAGGTAGCATATCAGCCAGTCATATCAGCTTCCTGACATAATATCTCTCAAATATTTGGAGCACATCTTCTTGCTGCTGCTCTGGTAAATTAGCCAACTGCTCACAATTGACCAAAATGCTGATGCTTTCAGAAGAATCTTCTGGTAATCCCATCACAGTTAACTTTCTGAAGTCATGAAATTTACTGATTTCCGCCGTCAGGATTAGAAACAGAAATTTGATGAATTGATTTTTCTCTATCTTCATCACTCTTTCTCACAGAATAGCTATTAGCGCACTTATCTCTCCTTGACCCACCATAATGATCCTTGTGCTACCCATGGCTTGATCCTCGATTTCATCTATGAGATGACAACTTCTTCATGTATATGATTCAGAATTTCAACAAGTAACACTGTGGTAATGATTGCTTGCGTTCCCAGCGGTATATTTCCATTGTTTTTGTTCTCAAGGGTATTTCACGTTTTCAATAATCTCCTTCAGCTTTTCCCTTTATTTTCATCCAACCAACTTATAATAGATTGAAATGATTCCATCATTGTATATCAAGTTTACAAAGTTGCTCTTCTTTGTCAGCACGAATATCCTTACTGCTGATATACCAGGGCTGGGGTCACCTCAAAATTTTCAGGGTATTTTCCTCAAAATTACATTTCACACCATACTTTCTCAGAAACATTATCCTAATAAGTATGTTACAATTCTGATTAGCCAGCACTATGGCAGGGGCTGATACCAAAAGCAATCCAAACCAAAGTGGCAGTGCACTGTAGTCTCTACAGGGAATTGTAATATCTTGTACAGCTTTTCCATATTCCTTCTAGTGATCTAGATCTAGCGCAACTTTCATTGGTCTCACCACCTTGGTTAAAAAAATATTGATGGGCGCTCCACTTTTAATTATC
Source organism: Massospora cicadina (assembly GCA_022478985.1). NCBI lineage: Eukaryota > Fungi > Entomophthoromycota > Entomophthoromycetes > Entomophthorales > Entomophthoraceae > Massospora > Massospora cicadina. The sequence continues at coordinate 14,312 of JAKSZP010019234.1, forward strand.
ACCTGCACTCTACTAGGCTGAATATGATATTCACATAGGTACGCTCAGAGTATTCTAATAAGGTGTTACTCTTTGAATAGTAGCATTAATTGCTGATTTGAGAGTATGAATTAATTGCATTAATAAACTAGGAGAAGATTCTGATATTGCACTAATGGGAAGATACGTTCTCTTCATCTTATCTTGTCTTGAGCAATTCCTTTGGGTTCTTAGAAGATCTAATCTTATCCGCTAGCTGATGAGAATATGTCCAAGCCACTTATTTCACAAATATGGTGTCAACCCCCTTTGCTTTGGCTCGGGTAATGGCGTTTACATTCAAATTAACAGCCTGATAGAGAGGGTCTTTTTTCATCATCTAAAAATAGAAAGTAATATCTATGTCGTCATTCAATATACTATGGTGTTTGGTTTGGCCGAAGTTCCAGATTATCCCTTGTCTAGACCGCTAACCCTTTTCCATATTCTTAATTAATTTCCTTCTCTTTCGTCTGGACTATAGTAACTTGCTCTTTGGTTCTTTGCTCCAACATTGAGTGGCAAAATGTACATGATTCTCACATTGGTGACAGAGGATCTGCGTCTTATCAGCTCATCTTTGTCCTTCAGGTTTGTTTCACATCTTGACTTAATTCTATTGCTCTTTGATAGGCTCGGCGAGTTTCATTGCATTTTGTTTTAACAGGAATAGCCTTGAAAGTTCGATTAGGGCTTCAAAATTGGCTCCTAACATATTTGATGATTCACTATTTAAATGTGGACATTTGTATCACCAGCGCTGAATCTATTGTACAATACAAATCACATTAGGGCTGAAGCATCAATTGCATCACGATTTGTGCATCAAAACTGATAGCACTTTTGCACCAGCCAGGATCTGTGATTTCTGGTAGAATCAGTTGGCAAAAGTTGGTAGAGTCTCGCCCTTTTGCAATTGAATGCCCATAAATTCCTGCTTGCAATTAGACATCTGCTCAGGGCTTCCAAACTCTATCATTTTGTCTTCCTTAGCCTCAATATGTCCAATTGTTACCATTCATATGGGGCAACGCCAGATTTTGGCATGTAGTGTTTAGGAAGCTCATGTTGGTCTCTGTCTTTTGTCAGTCACTAAATCTAAACATCATCAATTTGATTAATCGGAATAACGCAGGGGCGTTATCCCAGTGGACGTGGTAAACTTGGTGTGCTCCAAAATTCAACTGTGTCGCCACTGGTAGGGGAATCCTGCCTGACGACTTTAACCATAAGAGTAAATTTGGGGGTCATTTCCAAAATTGCCCCAATTGACCCAGGCATATTTATGAATGGTTAATTACCTGACTGTAATTCATGCATTTTGTTGTCAGCTTCATCTGCTTCCATTTGCGCACAATCACATTTGTAAGTCTTCAATTCCTCTATGCACTTCAACAGGCGCACTATATCTTCCTTAATTCGGCATAAGAATTCTTAATCTTCTTCTTTCTCTGCTATTGAAATAATACTTCTAAAATTAATTCACCTTCCTTGCGCTTCAGGAGGTGACTTTTCCTTAGAGACGTTGTTGATTTTTCCATTTTTCTCGACCTCTTTCTTGGCTTTCATCACCAGTTATTCCAATGTAACAAATTCTGCATATGAAGCTGAGTTGAGCGCACTTTATTGATGGTTTATATTTCCGTCCAAAGCTTTTATACTTTGTTCTTGTAAGACATGACTGATGTGGTCTTCCTATTGAATCTAGCTTAAAACTCAATTATCCCTGTTGTAAGCGCCAAATGCTAAATTTTAGGAACCATTTACTCTGAAAAGATTCTAGCTCTCTTCAGTTCCCTTGATAACTTCACAACTTGTTTGTATGTGAGTTGCATGAATTGCTGATAATTAATTTGGGAAGTATTAGTGTGAAGACTATCACTCTAGTTAAGCTTCTTATAGCCAAAATTAAATTGTCATACGCTAAATTGTGCTTGTCCTAATCTTAAATTCGTCAGAAATATTGGTATGGACTTCTTCCTTCTTGATAGAACTCAACCTATGATGATGTTTAAAGCTCAACTTTTTTCTTGCCACGCCTAGTCTGTGGAGATAAAAAATAAAATTGATAAATGGTATCTTATCCCTCCAAATCTCTTGTCTCAAGAGTAAAATATAACAGTCTAAATTACTAAAGTAATTTCTTTTTTATTATCATTTTTATAAAATGCAAAAGAAAAAATTTGGGTACAAAATAATGTGACTCGTTATAAAATTAGAGAGATGCTAATGTGTAACAACAGTTAATCAGTCACCTTCTCTATAATTAAGAACCCCTCAATCAGGTACAATCTACAATAACAGGATGGTCTGATGCAAGTGATAAAGAAGCACTAATGTTTAACATCATATAGTCGCCATTATTCTTTATAAATTGATTAAAACTAAATCAAGTATCTTATTACACCTAAGTAATGTTCCCATTCACTTCTAGGTACTGGTGATATAAACCAATGTATGTCATGGCTACCTGCCATACAAAAATTTCGGTCAACCTTTCCAATTAATTTCGTAACACTTGTATTCCCCCAGGTTGTACAAGAACTGATAAAAGTTCTTTAGCTAAAGATCTTTTCTTATCTATGGATCATTTCTTATAAGCTTTATTTAGAATAATGTAAGAGAATTTATAAGGGAATTTGATGCCCATCTTTCCGTCATCATTTAAATTTGAAACAGTTGATGTTACCAATGAATTAACCTTCAGGGTCAAGCCATGTGATGACCATCCTCATAAGTTTAGTCAGAATCATCGCCTGACTCTTAATGCAACCTTTTCTGGGTTGAAAAAAGAACGTGTCCCACCGCCTTCGCTCAACCCTCAGTCTGTCACTATTAATATGTTAACAACTTTCTTAGGTAATGTGGCTTATACCCATAAATACCAGGTTGTGATCCCTAAAAGGTTAACTCGCATGCTGCTTATCACAGGTGGCGTCACTTGCCTAGTAACTCATAGACCTTTAGTCAATTGGCAACAAAACACAATTGGCTCTTACATAAGAGATAAATGTCAATATTTAAATTGACAACCTAATTTTGTTTATTGTCAGGGATCATTCCAATGAAACATTAGCAATCCAGTGGACCAAAACCTGCAGAATTACTAAGTATCCATTCAGGATAATTTTCTGAATAATAGATATCATAGGTAATTGATAACTCCCACATCCACTAGTGGGATGAATCCCCTAGTGGACAAACAGATGTATCATAACTGATTAAAATGGGCAATGTGGGAAAATAGGATATCCATCAAGTTCTCATCTAGCCATCCTCCCATATGGTTCCCTCATGTACTAAAACATCTGATAGAGGCAAGATCGTTGTTTAATAATTAAGTTCCATATAAATAGGGGTGAAAATCATTTAATACAAAATGAAAGCAAAGAATTTTCTTTTGTTAATAATTTAGTTCAGCATATCCTTAAAAAGTAATTTACTGCAGTAGTTTAGAAGTTGGTCTACTTGCTGATTGTCTAACTGGGCCAGAATATCATCCACAGCTGCATTACTGGTGTCATTAAAATAGTAATTAAGGCTGATCTGATTTAGGTTTATAAGGACAGGAGGTGTGATTTAGAGCAGTCCTAATAATGTTAAATGTTTGATCCTGCTCAGGATTCCACTAAAAAAGAATGTTTATTAAAGCATGTAGAATATTGGTTTGTCAAAGTTAGCAAATTTTGGGATGCATTGTCTGAAATACCCCACCATCTCAAGGAACATTTTGATGTCTCTAAGGCTTTTGGCGATATCCTCTTGACTAAGGCAACCTTGTATGAAAATTAGTAGGATCCCTTTCTTGGTGACTTTACGCCTGAGTATTTCATCTTGGGTTGAAAAATGAGCATTGAAAAGTTTTTATCTAAAGAAAATCCTGACTTAGCTTTTAGAGACTTAACAAGATGCTCTAGATGTCCATTAAAGGTCTTGGAAAAAACAATGATAATGTATAGGTAGACTAACACACTCATTAACTTCAGGTTACCCAGCAGTCCGCCCATAGCTTGTTTATGGGTAGGAGGGAATTTCATAGTCCTTGTGGCATCCCAGTAATCTCAAATGGTCCTTTGTTTGCAATTAACAAACACTTGTCTCAATCCTCAGGGCTAGCTCAATCTGCCAATACCCTCTGGTAAGGTCCACTGCTTAAAAATACTGCGATCCAGCTAAAAGGTGTAGTGTGTCATCAGTATGAGGCAATACATAGTTGTACTTCTTAGTTACCAAATCAATTTGCAATAATTCACAACTTAATGTCTTTCATATTTTTTGTGAACGAGTAGGAGGGGCGATTCTCATGGGTGTATTATGATACCAGAAGTCATGGATCCAGAGATTTCTTAAGCTCCGTAGAAGCTTAAGCTTTCTCTACTTTTCTCTTTTAGTATGACCGTGCTTGAATATTCGAAGCATCATCCCTTTCTACATTGGGTATAAACCCTTTAATCTTACCAAAGTCATACGGTGAGGTGGAGAACAAATTTATGCATTCCTCAAGTCAATTAACAAATATTTTCCTTGTTTATAGTTAAATCTTCTTTAACCAAAGTCGTAATCAATGCCACAATGGGAGGTTTTCTAACCCAAAGTCGCAGAGGTTTTAAGCCCTCAGACATTATCAATCTTGCTGATGGGAAGTAACCATACATATGCTAATTAGGTGTTATGTCTTACCAATCTTTTCTCAAATATCATATTGCCCATCAGCACAGAGATAGGCCTGGCGTATGCAGGGTCACCTAGCTCTTAAACAAGCTAAGATCTTCTTCAATGATGAATTATGACACCTTGTATCTTTAATAGGATACTAAGGGGATGTTCAAATGCACCCAGGTTTAATTTAAATTTGGTTATTTGTATAGATTATTTTTGTCTCTGGGTGTATAAGAGATTACCTTCTTTTTTATCAACCAAACTGAGGGCAGTCGCATGTAGGACCCATGGACGCTATATTTGAATCAATCAATCTTATCATTTTTTTCAATAAGCAGGTATGAGCTTTTACTTGTTCCTTGAAACCTTTTTAGACTCAAATACTAGAGGACAAGCGTCCCAAATAAGGATAAGAATCTTTTTGCCACAGTAGATGACTGCATTGAAATCCTGGCGAAATTGAGTCCCAACAGTTTAATTGTATTTAGTGTTGTTAACGGCTATTGCATGGTGTTTAAGGATTTTTTTCCAAATATGATTGGCAGCGCAGATATAGGCCCTATTAGACCTCGTGCATTTGGGGCAAGCAGTTTCATATTCCATGTACTTTGGAAAGTTGGGAGCAACACTTCTCTGCAAAAGCCTCATTAATATGAGTTTCATTAAGGCTAAAAACAATGATTTCAAGAATGGGGATTTTGTAAACTATAAACGGCAACTTAAAATAATTAAGCTGCCAAAATGGGGTAGTAAAGTAAAAATGGGTGACTCATCAGTCAAGAATAGATGGCATCAAAAATTTTCATTGTGAGAAGTTGATATCTTTTTCACTTTGGTATCATTAAAAGCAATAATTTAGGGGACAGTAGATTTAGTTAGGGGCATGTTATTGAATTCTGCGCACAAGGGGTCCAGTTTCTTCATGATGACCTCCCTTTTACTGACATTTCATATTCTGCTCCACTGGATGTCACTTATAGCATTATTCCATGGTGTGACGATGACCTTTGAAGTAGGAGCAGGAAGGTATGCTCTTGTTATTTGCTTTGATTATGTGTACACAAGGCCTGTTGAGGGCGTGTGAGATTTGCAATATTATTATAGCATAGCCAAAGGAATTTTATTCAGAGCCTTATTGTTTTCTCAGAGGCACATGAAGGTCCGCTTGAGCCCTATCATATTTAGTTTTAAATTAGGATAGGAATGAAGGGCAGAGATGAATTCATAAATGTCATTTTTAGAAAACTGCATTTAAGACAACCAGTGTGTCAGGATGTGAAGGATCAATACCTAACTGGCCCTTTGTTGATTTAGAACCCTGAAGTGCCCAGTGAGTTAGTATGCCCTAAAGGCTGAGAAAAGATACAAAAGACTAAGAGCATGTGATATACGATGTTTGTTTAGATAAAGCCTCGAGGTATTTATAGTACCTCAAGGCTTAATGTGGTAAATAGTAATGAGGATTCATAATGGGTGGCAGGTAGATAAGCAAAGATAGTAAAATGAGGTTGATAGGAATTAACTAGGCGATTGATATCTAGCTTAGTGAAAATGGCAGCTTAGGTTGCCAAGATGTTAACAATAAAGATTTTGCATATTAATAATAGAAAAGATTTAATTATTCTCAGCATAAGTCTCCAATAACCGTAATACACAAAATTGCCATTAGGATTAATCCCCAAAAGATTGGGACCTGAAAAATCATAAAACATTATAAGATATTATCATTGATTATTATTAATACTTTGAGATAGCTCAACTTGAGTAAATGAGGAGAACTTCTCGGCAGTCCTTTTTGTTATATCAAAGAGCCAAACCCCCTAGTAAGAGGCTTTACCCATAAGAGGGCAAATCCTGACGAAAATCATCCAAGCCTTGGCTAGGGGTCAAAAGCAGAAGCGGGGGTCATCATATCTTCCAGGCGTAGTTTGGCATGGATACCATAAGCAATTAAGTTTTGGGTGTCCAAGAGTTTGTGAAAACAGAGAGAGATCTAAACTAGCAGATTTTTTTGAGCCAAAGGTAATCGCCGCGGAACTTTGGGAAAATCTGGCAAGGGACATCAGGGATTGGCCCCAGCATTGGGGATTGACCCCAGAAAGATCATTGGCATTGTAGCCAGTATTGGGGATTGGCCCCAGAAAGCTTATTGGCATCATAGCTGGCATCAGAAGAGGTCCTGGAGAGATCATCAGCATTGTAGCTGGCAACAGGAAGAGCTTCTGGAAAGATCATAAGCATCATAGCTGGCATCAGGAAGAGTTCTTGAAAAGATCATTGACATTATTTGATTGTAAGAACTTATGCAGCAGAGAGAAACTATATTTTTTGGCCTACTTAAAACATAGGCGTTGAGTGCTAGTATTGTGTGGTGGGTTATCCTCATCATCAAGTCACTGGTAACCTTAAAAAAACATAAGAGATAGGCCCAGGGATCTGAATTAGCTATTGAAGCTAGTAATAAAAATAAAGTATTATATTAGTTATAGTTTTATAAAAATCTTTTAATATATCCTTGGAATTAGTTGCCAGTTGACCATTATGTAGGAAAAAATTAAGTTATGGCCCTGAGAAGATCATATCAAATGGTGTTTTTCCACCTGATCCTAAATTATGTTCAGGGTGCCTTTAGATCTTTTTATGTCTTACACAGTCAGCACCAGGTCTGAGGTCATTCCCTCATCCCAACCTTAAGAGCTTTAAGAGTGAGCAGAGGTCAGTGTAGGTCATCCTGGGTTTTTGAGGCCCAGTGTAGGCTATGTGCTGGAGGCCCAGGGTAATGATCGCTCCTCCTCCTTCCTAAGTTGTAGTTGGAATAAGGAGCTCAGGGGCACCTGGCAGAAGGCAACTTTGTTGGGACGCCTGGGATCAAATTTTAACTGGCCCTTTGTTGATTCAGGGCCCTAAAGCGCCCAGTGAGTTAGTAGGCCATAAAGGACAAGAAAAGCTACAATAGGACTAATATTATGTGAGAAATGATGTTTATTTAATAAAGCCTCAAGGTATTTGTAGTACCATAAGGTTAAAAATGTGATAAGAGAGAGTATTCATAATAGGCGGCAAGTAGGTAAGCAAAGGTAGTAAAAGGAGCGAATAAGGAACTTACTAGGCGATAGATGATAGCTTAGAGAAAATGGTCAGTTTAGGTTACCAACAAAATAATAATAATAATTTTGCAAATAACAAATAAAGATTAAATTATCCTCAGCATAAGTCACCAATAATTATAATATTAAAAATCGCTAACGGAATCAATTCTCTATGGATTGGGATCTGAATATGTATTCAAATTATTATTAAATAATCAGGGATGATTCTTAATACTTTGAGATAGCTCAACTCAAGTAAATGAGGAGCACATCTCAGCATGCCCTAATAATTATGTATTAGAAAGCCAAACCCCTAGTAAGAGGCTTTACTTATAAGAGGGAAAATACTGACACAGTGGATGAGCACTGGTATGAATCTTCTAGAGAAGTCAGAAAGACTTTCCCATTTGTTGAGTAAAATTTGCCATAAAGGCCTTTTTTGGATTTAGAGGGTTTTAAAGGTCAAAAATTCTTGAAGAAAGGCTGTCTTAACTTTTGCCAGGTCTGAAAGTCACTCAGGTGAAGGTTCATAATCTTTCTGGGCTCTCTTCAGATGCAATAATCGAAGTTATTCACTTTAGCCTGTTGGCGATCTCCTCGTTGCATTTTTTGTAAGCTTTTTAGTGACATGGTATTATCCTGGCATGAAATGGCCTATATAGAGTTTTTAAAAGATAAAGGTTAAAGGAACAAAAGAGTATTTATTCTTGGCTCAACTCTACAGTTCTACTCATAAGAAACTATCTCTACATACTTACGTGGTGCTCTTTGATCCATCTGTTGTCTTAGTTTCTTGACGTCATCATGTAGTTTAGTACATAATTTTGTCATTGCAGCTGTATTGGCCTTCTGCACCATCTGACTCTTTTTGGCTTCTATTTTTAGCTTATTGTTGCTATGCCAATAATCCTGATAGTCATACTTGAAGCCATCTAAGATGCAAAACAATATATATGTTTTTAAGGGTGCTAAGTCACGGCTTATGTCCTGTCAGCTAGAGTGTCCATCATATGGTAAGTACGGCAAAATTGAGTTATTGAAGTCAACTAATAAAACGAGATCTGGAATTAACAACATAACTTTATTATAGTTTAGAATAGGGGTTTTATGTCTCATTTAACACTATAAATACAAAATTAAAAGAAGTAATAAAAATATGGATGAACTCTGGAAGGGAGGCTATTGGTCTGACGATGCATTCAAGATGGTCTAATGCCTTGTGGCATATTTTTAGATAGGGTAAAATGTATTTTGAATGTACCAAGTCAGATGAGACTTAGTATCACTTAGGCCATTTGGTGGTCAGATACTTAATTTTTACCTTTTTGATTGTTCAGCTTAATTTATTTCCTCATGTACCACCTTGAGTAAACTTCACTAGACCTATGATGATTCTTCATTTTAATTAAGCAGGGTTTCAACTTAGGATTTTCTAAGCTCAAATTAATCCAATGGACTTTTCATAGTGTCAGTTTGAGTTGACCCTGCTACCAATTCTTCTGAACAAAATAATAAAGGTAAAATTATTTTCCCCTTTTGGGTCTAGGTGTTAATTCTGTTTTGGGAGCCGAATGGTCAAAACTCTTTCCAAAATGTCCAGTATCCATATATCTGACATCACCCTCTTTAAGAATATAGACAGGGAGTATTAATGCAAAAATTGTCTAAATATGCGATTAATAGTTACTCCATTTTCTATAGATTGGATTGAGTATTTGTCTCCATTTTTGTAAGTTATAGCATATAGACCATACCAGATGTTATCTAATTTTCCTCCTTGTGGGCTCTATGATTGTGGTAGTATAGGACTAAGTCTAAAATCTTAAAGTTGGGTAAAGGTTGGCGGGATGCATTTGCTGCTTGACCTTCTTTTGTAACCTGCTTGGCTAAATTTATCATCGCCACTGATTGTAGCTGTATGATTCTCTGGTCTAGTTTTCTTATGCACTTTCTTGGGCGCTTCAAAACTGTTTTTGCAATCTATCAAGCTAATTGAGCTGGAATTACAGGTTCTCTTTAATATACTGCATAGAGGGGTGCCATTTTAACAATTAAATGTAAAAAAATCTGTAAGCCTTTATGCAATTGAGATATAGGTCCCAGTGTAATGAATCAATAGTAGCCAACGTTTTTAATATTAGAATTAACGTTCCTTTTGCTCTCTCTGCATTCCCATTAGTTGATGGTTTGTAGCAACTTAAAAACAATTGTTTAGTTTATGATCATATCTAAGATTTTCACAACTCTTGAAGTAGAGTTCTTTCCATTGTCACATAGTAGAATCTGCGGGCAACCATGCCTAGTAAATATATTTTTTGGTATAAAAGGTTAGCGGTAGCCTTGGAAGTTTTTGGTAAGTGGCGATTGCTTCAACCCACTTTGTGAAAATGACTTAAATGAGGTTGTATTAATTTTTCCTGTGGATTCAGGTAGAGGGCTGTAAAATTTTCATGTGTTTTTGTTAATTATTAAAACCTGATAGTTCCTTAAACTTAAACTGCACAGGTTCAGTATGTGCAAGATTCGCATTGTCTGATAATAGATAATAGTTGATTGATAATAGTATGAATACTATTATCCATAGTTGTATAGATAACCCATTCTGGTTCAACGCTAAACTGTATTTCTCATCAAAATACCTTGATGTCATCAATAGGGACTTATATCCTTATCCGTCTAACTTGATCCACATTCAGACCACTAAGTTTATGCCTTTTGTATAGTCATGCAGATACTACAGTAATTCCCATCAATGTTCAGCTTCTCTTCTAAGGATCCTTGATCCTTGCTCTTTATCCTACAAAAGAGTCCCCAATTAAAGCATACAACAATAATTTTCTGAAGTTGAATAGAACTAAAATCTTAATAACTCTGCTATATCTGCCTTTTCTTTATTGCGAAAATCAGGGAAATTTATAGAGGTAGTTTGGTGCCCAACGCTCAGTTGGCACCTCAGCCATGAAATGGCAGCTGTTGCCATTCTATTTCCCTTTGACATCTCACTAGCGATGGTCTTCCCCATCCTGGCTAGAATTCCGTCGTTGGACATCCTTGTGACCTAAAAAGGACAGAGTTAGAAAATGTGTCCCTAAATTTTCCTACTTGATCCCAGCGAACCAACCATAATTGGTGATTGACCTGATTAGGTAATGTGACTTGTTACCCATTATGACAGGTGTGAACCCACTTATTGATTCACTAGTTGCAAGTGGCATCACTTGCCTTGCAACTTGCTCATTAAATTCACAATTGGTCAGTGATGAAACCTGACTGATCCCAATTGGTAAACCTGATAGCTAATCATCATTAAACTATCAGATGCCCCATTTTGTCAGCAACTCTACCCGACAAGATCTTAAGTATTCACCTGGATCAAAACCCAATGGATCTGAACTTAGAAAATTACCTAAATCCCTAAACATTATTAGCCCAAAATTGGGGTCAACCAATATCCAATTCACTTGCCATAGGGAATTATCTCCTAGCGATCCATGGTAATCTAGGAGGCTGGTAAGGTGAACAAAAATCTCAACAGTAGCCTATGATGTCTCAAACTGATGGTATGAAACAGCTACTGAGGGGTTATGGGCTGATACTTGTACTTGGCCTTATGCGATGTCTGTTTTTACAAGTTATGCAAGAGTCTAAGACTTCCACTACATAGTCCATGTCACAATTTTGATATGACTGGACGATAGTCTTGGGACAGCCAGGTGGAAACCGCCAAACACAGTATCAGTTATGAATATTTAATTGCCTTGAGATGAGTGATATTGGGATATAACGAGTCTTATTGGATATAATGAGTTTATTGGATCGCCTCTATATAAGGTAATAAGGCGATGTTAATATTTGACAGATACAAAGTAAATCGCCTACAAAATAGGGCAACAGCGGATTAAGAATAATAAACAAAATTCAAGGAAAATCGGTGGAATAGAATAACCCAAGCAATGAGAAATAGTATCGTCTGCAGCTGATGTATATAAGCGAAATGGGCAATTGAGGGAGGTAGGTTTTTTAGTGAAAGACGAGTGGGACAGCGAAACGTAGCTGAATTTATAAAATAAATAAAAAACTGGTTGGGGCGATTGCTCCTATTTTTAAATATATTTTCAAGTGCGTCCAAAGGACTGACAATCTTCACATCATCCATCCGTTGTTCAGAGGGCTCAACCTGATTGACTAGCCCAGCGGATCCTAGTGATATTATCCAAAACTATAACAGTGGTGCTCACTACAG